>CAXKWD010000402.1:0-215323 GCA_964059195.1 Ectobius pallidus
ATTGATGACGTCATTGCAGGAGCCGCAGGATTGATTACGTCATTGCAGGAGCTGATGACGTCATTGCAGGAGCCGCAGGATTGATTACGTCATTGCAGGAGCCGCAGGAGCCGATGACGTCACAGCAGATTTTAATCTTTATGTCTTTTTAGCATGGAAGCATATAGATCACGAAGCGTAAATGCATCGTTATCAGTTTTCTGTAAGATGATTCTTTTTCTAAAATCTAGTGACTCAACCTAGAGTAAAGGCGGTCGGTACCCCGCGTTCCGAATGTTAAAAAATCTAAACCTCCTTATTTATTATCAGAATCCATCGAAAGTGTATAGTTAGCATTATTTTATTCCTTCGTAAATATGGTAGCTTTCGTCTTAAAACTATATTTTATTTGTAAGATTATAATCCTAGCCCAAGGGTTAACTCAGCTTCTGGCTTAGCAGATAGTCGTAAATTTTCCTATCATGATCGGTGCATAATCTTACGTGTTGAATTATCTTCAAATCCCTCAGTATAATGTCGGAATAATATTATATCATACTTCATTATTCAAAGGCGTTTTGTAAAGTCAATGTATAGAACTGTGTTAGCACACTGTTTCAATGTACGTGACAGAATTGATGCATGTGTATCTCGTTATCTACAACAGTCATATGAGGCTTGTAGTAACCTTGACGTACGTCTCACATATTCATTCACTGCAACTTATCTATCGTATGCTGACCTATTCAAAAGTCTTAAAACAATCTCTTTAAACAGCAGTACTTTTAAAAATGAAATCCCTAATCATAGCACATGTCTTATGTATTATTAGTCAACAGTATTTTTATTGCGGTATATTGTAATATTTCATCGCAGAGTGGTAGTGAACTTATATTGTAATATTCCATCGCTGAGTGGTTCTGAGTTCGATTCAAAGTCAGTAAAGGCATATTCAGCTTTTCTCACATTGCGGGAAATTGAATATACTGTTTCAGAAAAGCGCTGATAAGAAATAAATATCAAATAACGCTTTAACGTATATTTCTCCCAGTGATTCATCTCCGATGGAACCTTATATTATTAATGTAGTTTGATACAGAGTACATCATATCACAATTGTCAGCATTTATTATATGAAAATTAATATTTTATTTCCGTACTAGAATTAAATATCGGATATCTGTTGATGTCACCAGAAATGAATATTTTTCGCATACGACATCGATTTAATGTGGGAAATCATGAACAGGTATTTTCACAAGCAGGAAACGTGAAATATCTAATTACTGACTTAAGCTTTAACGTATATTTCTCCTGTCGCGAGGCTATCGTCAGCATTTTTTTAAACTCCAATCATGTCATTGGTGTAAAATATATTTATCCTGTTGTGAGGCTATTTCATAACGTCATCACTACAGACCTACTTCTCGTATAATGTTTGGCCGCTAGCTTTTAAATACGAGGTTGAAAGTTGCAATACATTCATTTGAAGCGCCACGGAGTTTTAGAGTTTAGATGATTAAATATGCATTACCTATTTTTATGTACGATGCTTTCATTCACCGTTCTACAAACGGACTTGATCAAATTGTTTACTTTATACATCACGTAACAGTCCTATTACAAATAGTAGAAACTCAAAATAGCTAGAGGTTCGAGTTTTCAAAACTTACAATTTTTTCCATATTTAGACTTTCAATTAAATTTATGTTTTTATTTTACAAGATCACCAGTAATTTTTACTATGATCCACAACGGTGGCGCGGCTCCAAACACCCTCAATGTCTACCACTGATGTTTTATAAAGTCGTTATTATATTCAAATTATATTTTAATTTCAAGGTGGTCTGTGTTAGAGCTTTTTCCATGAATATGTCATCCTCAGATCCAACTAAGTTTTAACTTTTGCTTCCATCCGTATATATTTTCATTGAATAATCCACATATTCTTCCACTTTGCTAATTACTCTTAAGTCCACTGGATGAAGTCAGTTGTGAGAATCTCACAAAGCTTTCTCTACCCTCAAAATTGTAACAACTTTAATGTCCTCCAACATACAGATTTTACATCATAGAGCAAAAATATTTTTCCAGGTTATAATATTGAGATTATTTTAGCTTTTTTCCATAGATTTAGGGAATTTTCTATTTGTTAATCATCCACTATCAATCATCGTTATCTTGCTCACTATATCGGCTTCTCCACGAGCTTTTAAATGATCATTATGTTCTAAAACATTCATAATTTCTGAATGTATACAAATATAATCTCCGGTGTTTATTGGTATCTTTGTTTCTTCTCTTAACCTTCTCCAAAATTAACTATCTTCTTATTATTATCTGGCTCATAGCATCTTCTTTACTATTTGTATTCGTTTCTAAAATATGGTTGTTAACACTATGCTTTTCCTTATTTTTGTCAGATCTAAGTTTGTATATTTCATTCCATGAGTGATGTTCTTTACGCATTTCTTTTATAATGTGGTACCATCTCCTTAGTATGCAAAATGTCATAGATTTTTACCTAATTTACACCATCATGTTTTGAATTAGTTTCTTAACTTTACACCATTTTTTTTAACTTAACCTACACAATATTCCATCAATTTTTTCTTTTTATCATACAACCTACCTAATTATCCTAACAAAATGGGATTATCACCAAGTTAACATACATTTTTTCTATAATACATCACAAGTTTAGCGGTTAAAGATAATATGCTTATTGTTTTTACATGTTCTATAACGTGGTACTACACCAGTTCTAACATTGCCTATGAACTCGACATGTCTTAGACCCATATTTTAAATGTACTTGATACAAATATAATTTTTTACGAGATCTTCATCATAATTTACAGAGCACCTAATAGTTATTTGTAATATTGTTTTAAATTTAAAGTCATTGTATCCGATAGTCTTCACAATATTTCATTTTAATTTTTCGGTTATGTTCGTTCTATATAGGTATTTCATTTATACAATCAAGCTATATAACCTTAAAGGGTCACATCCTACTTCGTATCAACCGCTCATTCTACAATATTTCATGTCGGTACTAGGTGATAATATTAAGGTCTAAGTTGTAACCACAACGGTTTTTCAAATACGAGCTACCATTTCTTTATACAGCTGAATCTTCAGAAGTCCTTACAAAGGTCAGTACATACCGTTTTAAGGTTTTTATTCAGATAAATCCGTTCACGATTGGTATATACCCACTACAAATCCACAGCGTAGATATTAGCTCTAACGACAACATACAGTCTTTTCTCATCCATCCATATGTATTTGTTCTTCCCATTTCCTTTTTGCCACTTGAAATAATTTCGGTGTACACTTATTTATAGTATTTATCTTTATAAATATCAAATATCAGTACTCATTAAGAATTAAATCACGTTTACTTCCAACTGAGGTACTCTTCACATTCTGCTTTTCCTATATTATATCACATGCTTTATTTATTTATTTATTTATTCAAAATCTTAACATCAGTAGAGTAAGAAGTAAAATATGTATTATAAAGAAATCTTTTTCGCTACAACTTCAACAGAATTTTTTCATCTCATAATGTATACAAAAGTTCACTCACATCCTTAAATTATATTCCAAATTCATCTCCCTCATTACATAACCTTCCTTCAAGATGATTATTTATTTATCAAGTCATCAAATATCAAAAAAGTTAAAAAATCTATTTAATTAATTATAATCATTGAATTTTAGCTAATTTGTGACATCATATGTGAAATATTTTTCTTAGCTTCTGGTAATATGCACATTATATTTTATGTATCAAATGATTATGCAAATATCAGAGTCAAGAAAATAACATACATCTTCTAACATATAGAGAGTAAGTTTCACAACGCAAAACGTACACGTGAGAAGGTGTTGATTAGTCAGCAAAGTATATCAGGATCCAAGTCTCTATACCATACACCTTCATTAAGGAAAAAAGATATCGCGTATAATTTTCATAATAAGCATTTATATTTTGCATGCTTTTTCCCTAACGTCCTGATTATAATATTCAATTAGATATAAGTTACCATAGCTATGTTATCAATACAATGTTGAGGTTCAGGTTTTACATCTGCTTCATGTATGAAACTTGGAAATAAGACTTAGATATCGCATAAATTTCATAACCTGTTCATGTTTCGCGGCACCTAATAGTTATCGGTAATATTGTTTTAAATTTAAAGTCATTGCCTAAGTTCTCATCATTACTTAAAATACATTTGAACTCAACCAGTCTTAGACCAATATTTTATAAACACTTGACACAAGTAATATTTTTACGAGATCTTTATCATAATTTACAGATCACCTAAACATCTCCATTTTGCTTCAAAGTGATGTTCTTTACGCATTTCTTTTATAATGTGGTACCATCTCCTTAGTATGCAAAATGTCATAGATTTTTACCTAGTTTACACCATCATGTTTGAATTAGTTTCTCAGCTTTCCACTGATGTTTAACTGAACCTATACAATAGTCCATCAATTTTTTCTTTTTATCATACAACCTACCTAATTATCCTAACAAAATGGGATTATTACCAAGTTAACATACATTTTTTATATAATACATCACAAGTTTAGCTTTTAAAGATAATATGCTTAAGTTCTCATCATTACTTAAAATGCCTTTGAACTCGACATGTCTTAGACCCATATTTTAAATGCACTTGAAACAAATATAATTTTTTGCGAGATCTTTATCATAATTTACAGAGCACCTAATAGTTATTTGTAATATTGTTTCAAATTTAAAGTCATTGTATCCGCTAGTCTTCACAATATTTCATTTTAATTTTTCGGATATGCTTGTTCTATATAGGTATTCCATTTCTACAGTCAAACTATCCCTAAGAAGTACTCTTTTATTACTTCAGGTTTGGTATAGAACATTATGAAAGATATTCTTCCATAACTTTTCTTAGAGTTCTTTGTATGTTTTTCCTTAACGCTATGGTAATAATATTCTAGTAGATAAGGGTTCAGTTTTTGCATTTCATTCATGTATGTGAAATAGAAATAAAAATTATAAATGAGTTTCTACAGGTTCTTGCACATAATATACAACACATTTCAAATATTATATCAAGATATTCATCGGAGACCATCAATCTCTTACCTTTATCCCACAATCTATACATCTTTTATATATTGTACAACATAGTGGATTTCATTTTGAAATTACTTTTTACATATAAAATTATCAACTATTTTATGCTCACGCTATATGTTTAAGTACGTGCTCTACGTTTTTACATAAATTCATTATAAGTACCAAATTTTCCACATAAATTAGCGAAAATAACGAAGTTTGCTCGTAAAATAACTATAAATATCGACTTTTATACATAGAAAGGTGAAAAATTACACATTCACATACACACATAACACAATCACTTCATTTCTAGGAGAGTAGACCTTCATTTCACATACACATATATAGACCAAGACCAAGACCAAGACCAAGACCAAGACCAAGACCAAGACCAAGACCAAGACCAAGACCAAGACCAAGACCAAGACCAAGACCAAGACCAAGACCAAGACCAAGACCAAGACCAAGACCAAGACCAAGACCAAGACCAAGACCAAGACCAAGACCAAGACCAAGACCAAGACCAAGACCAAGACCAAGACCAAGACCAAGACCAAGACCAAGACCAAGACCAAGACCAAGACCAAGACCAAGACCAAGACCAAGACCAAGACCAAGACCAAGACCAAGACCAAGACCAAGACCAAGACCAAGACCAAGACCAAGACCAAGACCAAGACCAAGACCAAGACCAAGACCAAGACCAAGACCAAGACCAAGACCAAGACCAAGACCAAGACCAAGACCAAGACCAAGACCAAGACCAAGACCAAGACCAAGACCAAGACCAAGACCAAGACCAAGACCAAGACCAAGACCAAGACCAAGACCAAGACCAAGACCAAGACCAAGACCAAGACCAAGACCGAGAACTAAACGAGAACGAAACGAGACGAGAACGAAGCGAGACGAGAACGAAACGAGAACTAGACGAGAACTAAATATACAGTTATATCCAAAACACTAAGTTATGTTAGGTTAGGCTAGATTAGGTTAGGCTAGGTTAGGTTAGCAGGATGATATTTTAAAATTATTTCTACATTAATGAAAATTCTAAGTTAGGTTAGGTAGATTATGTTGGGTTAGGTTAGGTTATGGAAGGTTAGGTTATGTTAGGTTAGGTTAGGTTATGATAGGTTACGTTAGGTTAGCAGGATATTTTAAAATCATTTCTACATTGATAGAAAGGCTAAGTTCCTTGGCACATTTTATCAATGTTTCTAGAAATAATTTTAAAATATCGTCCTGCTAACCTAACGTAACCTATCATAACCTAACCTAACCTAACATAACCTAACCTTCCATAACCTAACCTAACCCAACATAATCTACCTAACCTAACTTAGAATTTTCATTAATGTAGAAATAATTTTAAAATATCATCCTGCTAACCTAACCTAGCCTAACCTAATCTAGCCTAACCTAACATAACTTAGTGTTTTGGATATAACTGTATATTTAGTTCTCGTCTAGTTCTCGTTTCGTTCTCGTCTCGCTTCGTTCTCGTCTCGTTTCGTTCTCGTTTAGTTCTCGGTCTCGGTCTTGGTCTTGGTCTTGGTCTTGGTCTTGGTCTTGGTCTTGGTCTTGGTCTTGGTCTTGGTCTTGGTCTTGGTCTTGGTCTTGGTCTTGGTCTTGGTCTTGGTCTTGGTCTTGGTCTTGGTCTTGGTCTTGGTCTTGGTCTTGGTCTTGGTCTTGGTCTTGGTCTTGGTCTTGGTCTTGGTCTTGGTCTTGGTCTTGGTCTTGGTCTTGGTCTTGGTCTTGGTCTTGGTCTTGGTCTTGGTCTTGGTCTTGGTCTTGGTCTTGGTCTTGGTCTTGGTCTTGGTCTTGGTCTTGGTCTTGGTCTTGGTCTTGGTCTTGGTCTTGGTCTTGGTCTTGGTCTTGGTCTTGGTCTTGGTCTTGGTCTTGGTCTTGGTCTTGGTCTTGGTCTTGGTCTTGGTCTTGGTCTTGGTCTTGGTCTTGGTCTTGGTCTTGGTCTTGGTCTTGGTCTTGGTCTTGGTCTTGGTCTTGGTCTTGGTCTTGGTCTTGGTCTTGGTCTTGGTCTTGGTCTTGGTCTTGGTCTTGGTCTTGGTCTTGGTCTTGGTCTTGGTCTTGGTCTTGGTCTTGGTCTTGGTCTTGGTCTTGGTCTTGGTCTTGGTCTTGGTCTTGGTCTTGGTCTTGGTCTTGGTCTTGGTCTTGGTCTTGGTCTTGGTCTTGGTCTTGGTCTTGGTCTTGGTCTTGGTCTTGGTCTTGGTCTTGGTCTTGGTCTTGGTCTTGGTCTTGGTCTTGGTCTTGGTCTTGGTCTTGGTCTTGGTCTTGGTCTTGGTCTTGGTCTTGGTCTTGGTCTTGGTCTTGGTCTTGGTCTTGGTCTTGGTCTTGGTCTTGGTCTTGGTCTTGGTCTTGGTCTTGGTCTTGGTCTTGGTCTATATATGTGTATGTGAAATGAAGGTCTACTCTCCTAGAAATGAAGTGATTGTGTTATGTGTGTATGTGAATGTGTAATTTTTCACCTTTCTATGTATAAAAGTCGATATTTATAGTTATTTTACGAGCAAACTTCGTTATTTTCGCTAATTTATGTGGAAAATTTGGTACTTATAATGAATTTATGTAAAAACGTAGAGCACGTACTTAAACATATAGCGTGAGCATAAAATAGTTGATAATTTTATATGTAAAAAGTAATTTCAAAATGAAATCCACTATGTTGTACAATATATAAAAGATGTATAGATTGTGGGATAAAGGTAAGAGATTGATGGTCTCCGATGAATATCTTGATATAATATTTGAAATGTGTTGTATATTATGTGCAAGAACCTGTAGAAACTCATTTATAATTTTTATTTCTATTTCACATACATGAATGAAATGCAAAAACTGAACCCTTATCTACTAGAATATTATTACCATAGCGTTAAGGAAAAACATACAAAGAACTCTAAGAAAAGTTATGGAAGAATATCTTTCATAATGTTCTATACCAAACCTGAAGTAATAAAAGAGTACTTCTTAGGGATAGTTTGACTGTAGAAATGGAATACCTATATAGAACAAGCATATCCGAAAAATTAAAATGAAATATTGTGAAGACTAGCGGATACAATGACTTTAAATTTGAAACAATATTACAAATAACTATTAGGTGCTCTGTAAATTATGATAAAGATCTCGCAAAAAATTATATTTGTTTCAAGTGCATTTAAAATATGGGTCTAAGACATGTCGAGTTCAAAGGCATTTTAAGTAATGATGAGAACTTAAGCATATTATCTTTAAAAGCTAAACTTGTGATGTATTATATAAAAAATGTATGTTAACTTGGTAATAATCCCATTTTGTTAGGATAATTAGGTAGGTTGTATGATAAAAAGAAAAAATTGATGGACTATTGTATAGGTTCAGTTAAACATCAGTGGAAAGCTGAGAAACTAATTCAAACATGATGGTGTAAACTAGGTAAAAATCTATGACATTTTGCATACTAAGGAGATGGTACCACATTATAAAAGAAATGCGTAAAGAACATCACTTTGAAGCAAAATGGAGATGTTTAGGTGATCTGTAAATTATGATAAAGATCTCGTAAAAATATTACTTGTGTCAAGTGTTTATAAAATATTGGTCTAAGACTGGTTGAGTTCAAATGTATTTTAAGTAATGATGAGAACTTAGGCAATGACTTTAAATTTAAAACAATATTACCGATAACTATTAGGTGCCGCGAAACATGAACAGGTTATGAAATTTATGCGATATCTAAGTCTTATTTCCAAGTTTCATACATGAAGCAGATGTAAAACCTGAACCTCAACATTGTATTGATAACATAGCTATGGTAACTTATATCTAATTGAATATTATAATCAGGACGTTAGGGAAAAAGCATGCAAAATATAAATGCTTATTATGAAAATTATACGCGATATCTTTTTTCCTTAATGAAGGTGTATGGTATAGAGACTTGGATCCTGATATACTTTGCTGACTAATCAACACCTTCTCACGTGTACGTTTTGCGTTGTGAAACTTACTCTCTATATGTTAGAAGATGTATGTTATTTTCTTGACTCTGATATTTGCATAATCATTTGATACATAAAATATAATGTGCATATTACCAGAAGCTAAGAAAAATATTTCACATATGATGTCACAAATTAGCTAAAATTCAATGATTATAATTAATTAAATAGATTTTTTAACTTTTTTGATATTTGATGACTTGATAAATAAATAATCATCTTGAAGGAAGGTTATGTAATGAGGGAGATGAATTTGGAATATAATTTAAGGATGTGAGTGAACTTTTGTATACATTATGAGATGAAAAAATTCTGTTGAAGTTGTAGCGAAAAAGATTTCTTTATAATACATATTTTACTTCTTACTCTACTGATGTTAAGATTTTGAATAAATAAATAAATAAATAAAGCATGTGATATAATATAGGAAAAGCAGAATGTGAAGAGTACCTCAGTTGGAAGTAAACGTGATTTAATTCTTAATGAGTACTGATATTTGATATTTATAAAGATAAATACTATAAATAAGTGTACACCGAAATTATTTCAAGTGGCAAAAAGGAAATGGGAAGAACAAATACATATGGATGGATGAGAAAAGACTGTATGTTGTCGTTAGAGCTAATATCTACGCTGTGGATTTGTAGTGGGTATATACCAATCGTGAACGGATTTATCTGAATAAAAACCTTAAAACGGTATGTACTGACCTTTGTAAGGACTTCTGAAGATTCAGCTGTATAAAGAAATGGTAGCTCGTATTTGAAAAACCGTTGTGGTTACAACTTAGACCTTAATATTATCACCTAGTACCGACATGAAATATTGTAGAATGAGCGGTTGATACGAAGTAGGATGTGACCCTTTAAGGTTATATAGCTTGATTGTATAAATGAAATACCTATATAGAACGAACATAACCGAAAAATTAAAATGAAATATTGTGAAGACTATCGGATACAATGACTTTAAATTTAAAACAATATTACAAATAACTATTAGGTGCTCTGTAAATTATGATGAAGATCTCGTAAAAAATTATATTTGTATCAAGTACATTTAAAATATGGGTCTAAGACATGTCGAGTTCATAGGCAATGTTAGAACTGGTGTAGTACCACGTTATAGAACATGTAAAAACAATAAGCATATTATCTTTAACCGCTAAACTTGTGATGTATTATAGAAAAAATGTATGTTAACTTGGTGATAATCCCATTTTGTTAGGATAATTAGGTAGGTTGTATGATAAAAAGAAAAAATTGATGGAATATTGTGTAGGTTAAGTTAAAAAAAATGGTGTAAAGTTAAGAAACTAATTCAAAACATGATGGTGTAAATTAGGTAAAAATCTATGACATTTTGCATACTAAGGAGATGGTACCACATTATAAAAGAAATGCGTAAAGAACATCACTCATGGAATGAAATATACAAACTTAGATCTGACAAAAATAAGGAAAAGCATAGTGTTAACAACCATATTTTAGAAACGAATACAAATAGTAAAGAAGATGCTATGAGCCAGATAATAATAAGAAGATAGTTAATTTTGGAGAAGGTTAAGAGAAGAAACAAAGATACCAATAAACACCGGAGATTATATTTGTATACATTCAGAAATTATGAATGTTTTAGAACATAATGATCATTTAAAAGCTCGTGGAGAAGCCGATATAGTGAGCAAGATAACGATGATTGATAGTGGATGATTAACAAATAGAAAATTCCCTAAATCTATGGAAAAAAGCTAAAATAATCTCAATATTATAACCTGGAAAAATATTTTTGCTCTATGATGTAAAATCTGTATGTTGGAGGACATTAAAGTTGTTACAATTTTGAGGGTAGAGAAAGCTTTGTGAGATTCTCACAACTGACTTCATCCAGTGGACTTAAGAGTAATTAGCAAAGTGGAAGAATATGTGGATTATTCAATGAAAATATATACGGATGGAAGCAAAAGTTAAAACTTAGTTGGATCTGAGGATGACATATTCATGGAAAAAGCTCTAACACAGACCACCTTGAAATTAAAATATAATTTGAATATAATAACGACTTTATAAAACATCAGTGGTAGACATTGAGGGTGTTTGGAGCCGCGCCACCGTTGTGGATCATAGTAAAAATTACTGGTGATCTTGTAAAATAAAAACATAAATTTAATTGAAAGTCTAAATATGGAAAAAATTGTAAGTTTTGAAAACTCGAACCTCTAGCTATTTTGAGTTTCTACTATTTGTAATAGGACTGTTACGTGATGTATAAAGTAAACAATTTGATCAAGTCCGTTTGTAGAACGGTGAATGAAAGCATCGTACATAAAAATAGGTAATGCATATTTAATCATCTAAACTCTAAAACTCCGTGGCGCTTCAAATGAATGTATTGCAACTTTCAACCTCGTATTTAAAAGCTAGCGGCCAAACATTATACGAGAAGTAGGTCTGTAGTGATGACGTTATGAAATAGCCTCACAACAGGATAAATATATTTTACACCAATGACATGATTGGAGTTTAAAAAAATGCTGACGATAGCCTCGCGACAGGAGAAATATACGTTAAAGCTTAAGTCAGTAATTAGATATTTCACGTTTCCTGCTTGTGAAAATACCTGTTCATGATTTCCCACATTAAATCGATGTCGTATGCGAAAAATATTCATTTCTGGTGACATCAACAGATATCCGATATTTAATTCTAGTACGGAAATAAAATATTAATTTTCATATAATAAATGCTGACAATTGTGATATGATGTACTCTGTATCAAACTACATTAATAATATAAGGTTCCATCGGAGATGAATCACTGGGAGAAATATACGTTAAAGCGTTATTTGATATTTATTTCTTATCAGCGCTTTTCTGAAACAGTATATTCAATTTCCCGCAATGTGAGAAAAGCTGAATATGCCTTTACTGACTTTGAATCGAACTCAGAACCACTCAGCGATGGAATATTACAATATAAGTTCACTACCACTCTGCGATGAAATATTACAATATACCGCAATAAAAATACTGTTGACTAATAATACATAAGACATGTGCTATGATTAGGGATTTCATTTTTAAAAGTACTGCTGTTTAAAGAGATTGTTTTAAGACTTTTGAATAGGTCAGCATACGATAGATAAGTTGCAGTGAATGAATATGTGAGACGTACGTCAAGGTTACTACAAGCCTCATATGACTGTTGTAGATAACGAGATACACATGCATCAATTCTGTCACGTACATTGAAACAGTGTGCTAACACAGTTCTATACATTGACTTTACAAAACGCCTTTGAATAATGAAGTATGATATAATATTATTCCGACATTATACTGAGGGATTTGAAGATAATTCAACACGTAAGATTATGCACCGATCATGATAGGAAAATTTACGACTATCTGCTAAGCCAGAAGCTGAGTTAACCCTTGGGCTAGGATTATAATCTTACAAATAAAATATAGTTTTAAGACGAAAGCTACCATATTTACGAAGGAATAAAATAATGCTAACTATACACTTTCGATGGATTCTGATAATAAATAAGGAGGTTTAGATTTTTTAACATTCGGAACGCGGGGTACCGACCGCCTTTACTCTAGGTTGAGTCACTAGATTTTAGAAAAAGAATCATCTTACAGAAAACTGATAACGATGCATTTACGCTTCGTGATCTATATGCTTCCATGCTAAAAAGACATAAAGATTAAAATCTGCTGTGACGTCATCGGCTCCTGCGGCTCCTGCAATGACGTAATCAATCCTGCGGCTCCTGCAATGACGTCATCAGCTCCTGCAATGACGTAATCAATCCTGCGGCTCCTGCAATGACGTCATCAATCCTTTGCTCCTCCTCTGATGACGTATGCGATGCTGCCATATTGTAAAACATTCCACCTTCCCCTCTCATTCCACTTGTGACGTAAGCGATGCCGCCATGTTGTAAAACAATACCAATATACAAATTTCAAATTTCCCACCATCCGCTATTTGCAATTGTAATATTCAATTTCCACCTTTTGCAATTTTCAAATCAACCGCCATCCGCCCACCTTACGCCATTTGCAAACGTAGCCATTTTCATTATAAATTTCCAAATTTTGAATTTCGCGCCGGAAACGTAACCAATTACATTATAAATTCTCAAATTTTGAATTTCGCGCTTCGTACGCCCCGGAACCGGAACCGCTGCCATTTGCAATAGGAACCGGAACCGACGCCATTTTGAATCACGTGGTTATAGCCACGCCTACTTGTGACGTCATACAATCCGCCACTGACGTCATAGCCACGCCCACTTGTGACGTCATAGACCACGCCCACCTTCCCCTCCGGCTCCTGCGGCTCCTGTCACGTGACCCGTTTCCCCCTCCACTCCGGCGCCACCCTCCCCTCCGGCTCCTGCAAGCTCCTGCAATGACGTAGGTGGGAAAACCATACTACTGTTGGTGTCACTGTGAACTCCATAGGGAGTACTCTAATTTATTCAAACAAAGTTTCCCTCTATACTTCATAGGGGCCGAGATAAACATGTTTTAAAATTTCAACCCCCTCCCCCGACCACCCCCTTGGGCCAATTTTGCTCATTAACGAACTTGTCCAAACTATTGGGCCTAGAAATAACATATTAAAATTTGGTTCAAATATCTTCAAAATGACGGCCGCTATCGTGTAAAGATATATATATATATATATATCTATATAGGTAAAAAATATCACAATTTTTTTTTTTTTGAACGGGCGGTGGTTTCGTACTTAGGGGAGCACGAAACGTAAAGATATGAAAGAATTTTTCGAAAATCATGACATGGTATCCATTGCAATAGGTAGATTTCTCTTTGAAATCTACCTAAAAAACCGATATTCTGCGCATCATAATTGCAATTATAACTGATTAAACAAAAGCATTCTGTCACTTGTTACATCAGTTTATCTGATTTTATTGACTATTCACTTAGGTCCGTCCGTCCGTGTCTGTACGCGCGATAACTCAAATACGCTTTATCGGATTTTTATGAAACGTGGTATAGTCATTTATAACGTCCATGGGAAGAAGCCTATTGATATTGGACCTAATCGGTTGACCGGCACGGGAGTAATGCCCAATTTAGTGCCTACTTTTATGGTTATGTATTAGAAAAGCGCGATAACTCAAATACGCTTTATCGGATTTTCATGAAACTTGGCACACGCATTTATGACGTCCATGGGTATAAGCCTATTGAATTTGGATCAAATCGGTTGTCCGGTACCGAAATAACGAATATATCAATATTAGTTTTGTAATGGATATAAAACTCTACAAAATTATTTATTGCATGGCCCACAATATAATATTAAACATAACGTAACAAATTGCCAATCGTGATTTGATGTTGTTAGCCCGCCTTGATTAATTCATTGCTTCGTTATGATGTAAAAGATTTAAAACACAAATAGCCGTTGAATATTGATATTATATTGTGTATTCTTTAGATACCGATATCTTCATTGTATTTTAATGCGAGTATTTTTCTTATTCGTTCCTGTGGAGCAATATACCTAATGTAATTCCTGACAGATTTCATATTAACTTTTTATTCATTCATAACCTGTAAGGATGCTTTAAACTTGAAACAAACATATCAGCGAATCGTAGGCCTATTGCATCATTAATATTATTGCCAGCGCATTTTGTTTTTGGAGTTCAACTCGGTGATCTATTACAAAAATAACTTCTTTTCTACATGGGCCTATCATAATTGCAATTATTACTGATTTTAAAAAAAGCATTCTGCCACTTTGTTATATCAGTTTACCTGATTTTATTGTTATGTAATAAAGTAAACTGATCCCTATTCAGACAATGGAGACCCAGTCTTACGCATTGGTGGGATTTCTCCTGGTACTAAAAATTCGTTAGAGGCTCGTATGCCCCCAGAATCAAAGAGTCACCAAAAGGATATGGGCAATCGAAAAATGTCAACGGCCGCATGGGAATCGAACTTGAAACCCTCCGATTTGTAACCCAGAATCTCAGTCAACTGCCCTGTTATAATTTGAAACAGTCACCGCGTCCTGTCGCCTTATTTCTATCGTTCAGTTTTATCGCACTTACGTAGGCCTACACTTGCTTTTATGTAAATTCATAAGGACCGAACACTGAAACTTCTTCATAATAGGTTATATTTGACGAAAACCAATACTGAAGACAGTGATTGAATGCATATAAGCTCCATACAAAATTAACGTGCATTTTTATATTAATTCTCGTATAATAAGTAGGCCTACAATATTAATAACACTAGTTTGTGTAACAGAAAGCGTTAAATCAGAAGATAAAATAGTATAAAACACATATAAAATTGCACGTTAATTTTGTATGGAGCTTATATGTATTCATTCACTGTTTTCAATATTGGTTTTGGTCAAATATAGCCTATTATGTTGAAATTCTGTATTTTTTTTTTTTTTTTTATTTTTTATTTATTTATTTTTTTTGCCGGAAACGTTCATTTGGATTCATGTGGCACTGGCAGCCAATTCGAAAAGTTTTATAGATAAATATAAACATTATTAATGATAATACAATAATGTAATTGAATGTTAGGTTTACTATATTATACAAACAGCACATGGCAATCCAGTCTTCTTTAGGAGGATAGGGGGTTGAAGGAGAATTACATTTATTACCTAGTGTGGTTGGCGATGGTAAGGATTTAAGATTTATTACTTTCAGTTGCTTGATGGAATATGAACACTCCCTTTCGGAATCCCCTAACGGTCCCGTATGTGGCTGTTCGTGAATCTGAACAAAGCTTTAACCTACTGTATCTTCACAGAAGTTAGTGTTTAACGTAATGTACTTAGTGTAGTTTTATAAGTTTTGAAGTATTTAATAGTTAGCGTTAGCACTTGCATAGTTAATTAAGATGTGGAGGCCTTGGGATCAGAACCAAGTTGCTGTCCCTCCGGCCGAACTAGCAAATAACCCCTTGCCGACTACCAGTATTTCCGCGACGCCCCAAAAAAGAAGACCTACAAAACCTTTGAATATGCAAAGTCAGATTTTCGTCTGTAATGTACATGATTATGTAGAGAAGATTAAACTAGGTATGGGTTCGATAACTGAGACTGCAAAACACCTGAAGTTGGACAGGAAAACTGTGCGGAATGTTTTGCAGAGGGATTTAAAAAAAATAATAATAATAATAATAAAAATAAAAAATAAAAAAAATAAAAATAAAAAAACACCAAGTTTAATAAAGTGGACGATTTCGGTTGTGACTTTATCAGGCGTGAGGTATACCGTTTTTATAGTAAAGGTCAATCACCAAACGTCCGCGAACTTTAGCAGCATGTGAAAAGTGTTACCGATTTTCCTTTTGAAGAAATCACACTTCGCGAATTGCTAAAGAAGCTGGGTTTTCAATTTCGCCGTCTTAAAAAGAATGTGGTGATGGAATCTACAAGAATAGTAGCTTGGCGATATTAGTTTCTCCATAGGCTACGGGATCAACGCTCGCAAGATTTCCAGATCATCTATCTTGATGAGACCTGGTTCGATATCCATGACGTTGTAAAGATGGGATGGGACGACGGTACCTGCAATTGTGTGCTAAAATGTCCGACATCGCGAGGGAAGCGTATTTATGGTGCTTCATGCTGGAGGCTGTGAAGGGTGGGTGCCGAATTGCCTTTTCTTGTCAGCTAAGAACACTGGAGACTGTAAAGCTGATAGTCATGATGAAATGTTCAACAGCTGTCGCGAATGATAGCTTGCATTGTCCATTATTAAGAGCCAGAATGGTACTTTATGAGATTGTGTGGGGGAAGGAAAATGTCTGTCCGTCCGTCTGTCTGTACGCGCCATAACTCAAATAAGCTTTATCGGATTTTTATGAAACTTGACATACGCATTTATAACGTCCATGGGAAGAACCCTATTGATATTGGACCAAATAGGTTGACCGGTATCGGAGTAATGCCCAATTTAGTGCCTATTTTAATGGAAATATATAAAAAAGGTGCGATAACTCAAACACGCTTTATTGGAGTTACCCGAAACTTGGTTTATGCATTTATGACTTACATGGAAAGAATCCTACTGAATTTGGATCAAATCGGTTGACCGGTACCGAAATAACGAGTACATCTATTATAATGTAATCTTCGTTCTTCGACAATTCGAAGCATTTTGATTGGCTCGAGGCCAACCAATCAACGAAACTTTCACGAATACAGTACAACCCCGATAATTCGAGCTAATTGGGGCTGAGGCTACCTCGAATTACAAAAAACTCGGATTATACGGAAATATCACTAAATCAATGGGTAAATCATAAATAAATGTTTAATGAACACAGTAATTGTTAAAAAAATAAATAAACAATATAGTAGGCCTACATACCTGTGTTACGCCTGTATGTATGCACTGTACAATTGATTGACACGAGGTCCCAACAAAGAAAGATCGAACCTAACGGTTTCTGTCAATCTGTAATAGAAATGCATTAGCAGTCTGAAGCCAAGGTTATTTCTGTGTATTATGAACGGAAACCCTAAGTGGGACCTGCATTTTTGTGCTTGGAAAAATTGAAAGAAAGCTCAAAATGTAACACATTCGGAAGTGCGTATAAACTTACATGCGGACACCGTATACAATCAGGATTTTACTCTAGTTTTATGGAAAATTTTAATTTTCTTAAGACCACCTCGAATTACACGGAACCTTGAAATACCAGGGCTCGAATTACCGAGGCTCTACTGTAGTACAAAACTAGGAAACAGTTTCTTTACTACATAAGGCCTAAGTGAAATGAACACAATGAACAAATATTCTAATTTTATTTTTACTTACAATTTTCATAGCTTTGAACCACAAACATTTTTAATAAACTACCAGTGTAAATTTCTTAAAAATCCTGGAGTCAATTAATAATGGCGGGCGAAGTCAAGGGCACCAGCTGTAAAATATTGATAATTTAACCCCGGAAATATCGCGAACAATAAAAATCCAAACGAGCCATTCCTTCCCTTGAAAAATTATATAATTTCTGAAAATTATTTGAATTTATCAAATCAAATTCACATCGTATTCATCTGTCAACAAACAGTTGAGATACAATGCTGCATTTTTAAAAAAAATAAATCATTGAGGGCTTTGATGCAATGCAGTCACATGCTTTTTTACTTCGTTATTCGAGTTGAATTTGAGTACTAAGGTACATTACTGTGAAATAATTAGCGGAGTTATTTTCCACTGAATTTCAAGTTGGAATACATTTTAGATTTGATAAATAACACTATTCTTTCACTTATGCTTGTCAAACTAGACCGCCAAACTGTCTGAGTTGGCCAAATGGTAACGTCTTGGACTCGTATTCTGGAGGTACCTGGATCAAATCCCGGAGCCGGCCGATTTGACATGGATTTTTTTTTTTTTAATTTTTGTTTATGTGAGTGCGCGATTGTCAAGATATCACAAATCTGTAGTTCGGCTGACGCAGGTCGATTTTAATCTGATAAAAAAAAACTTATTTTCTGCATATCATAATTGCAATTATAATTAATTCAACAAAACATTCTGGCATTTTTGTTATATCAGTTTACCTGATTTTATTACTACACACTTTCTGTTTGGAAAGTTTGCAAGCAGATTATTATTTGAAAACCACTTTAATTAATTTTGGTGTGTTCATTAGACTGTGGTAAATTGACCACATTTTACAACAATAATTAGATTATAGCATTCTTGTTACTATGTGCAACAAAAGAATATCATTCATATTTTAATCAGAATGTATGTTCTGAAATTCGCATTTAAGTCATGTTATTTCGTTATTGTCTTGATACCTATTAATTTTATAAAGAAATGTATTTAACAAAAAAATGTTCATTTTCATTTTATCTACAAGTTGACCTTACTGAGTTTTCATGTATCGCTGAATGTAATGGAGATAACCTAGAAAAATGGAAAATGGAAATTTCTAAATACAGTATAATTATTATGACGTCTGATAGTGTTTAGTCTTTTCAGCTCTTGTTTCTAAGGTTCCGTCTGTTAAACTCACATGCATTTCCGTTCTTATACTGTAATGTCGTTGGTATTAGTTTCTGGGTTTTCTCTAAAGCGGTGATAACACAAGTAATTATTATACGGTACACAGTCACACACACACATATTTATTTATTTAAACTTTCTTCTAACCGTCTCTACAGTAGGCAAAATTTAATTATTGAATGTAAATCGAATTTGTGGAAATCAGCTGCAAGACTTTTAAACTATGGCAACAGTGCGCGCTTCTTATGCTTAGGCACGCGCGACACACTTTTCCTCCTTCCTTTTCGGTTTTTCAACCACAAGATGTTTATGGAGGGTTTGGTCAGGGGTGGAGTTGGGATACTGTATTAGACTGTTGCCGCCTGAGGATACTTTAAATGCGGTCACTGTAATAAAACTTACAAAGTATTCTATACTACATTTGTGCAGAAGTTACTCTTCACAGTTTATTATAAGGCTTGAAGGAAAATCTAATCATGGCCTACACTATCGATTTTTTCCTAAGAGGAAAAACCTTAGTATTACCTTAGAAAAGTGTAGTAAAAGTATCTACTGTCATTTTATGCATACCACCCATTGTTTTAGAATGGAGTATCATTGGGGTCAATATGACCCAATCAAAAAAGGCTTTTTTCTTTGAATGCAACATTATATACACATACGGTAGTTGGCCTGTTGGCCTGACATTGTGCGCATGCGAGAACTATGTTGCGGATATTTCGGAGTACTCTTAAAACAAACCTACTGTCGTTTAATGCAAATTTGTACCCTGATATCGATTGAGGGAGTGATGTGGCATCACTGCTTGTTACTTCTGACGGTTAAGTGTAACTGAGACGCCCTTGCGCCAACAAAACTCAAATTGACTATAAGAAATGCTGGAAATAAGTGTAATTAAACGTTGATAGCCGTCAGTTCAATACGTTAATTTAATTTGCCCATTTTTTATAAATAATTTTGGTTAAGTCCCTCTCTCACCCTCAATTTTGAGAAAATCGATACTATCGAAAATCAATATCGACATCACGATAATAGCGGAACTGAAATATGGATGCTAAAATATCGGATATCTTAAACAAAATCTCCATATTCGGTAATATCGATATCCCATCCCTAATGCAGAGTCAATCTGATGACTCAAAACTGCACTGAAATGAAACTTAATTCCATTATACGTAACCATCATGTGTCGATTTCCTGCTTGTGAGAACAATGCCTGTATTTACAATTGAAAATTGATACAAAATTATAACGTTGTAACATTGTAAGTAGTAACAGCCATATGTAATGAATGGTAGGATGGAAACCCAGCTTAATCACCCGTCTTTAGCAGGAATCTATTGTTCCCATGTTCGGCGGGGTGAAGAAATATAGCTTCCGCAACGCACACAGCTGTTAAAAGGGTTTATTAGCGATCGTATGTCCTTTTCAATAAAACTTGCGGAGGGGAGAGTAAAGTGTGGGCTCTTGTATGACAGCACTTAAATCCACAGATCCGGATTAATTTGTTACTTTATCTATGATCTATTGTTCGGTTCAAGTTGGATCAGACACATAAGGCTAGTTATCTGGTTCCTGTGGGATGTTGAAGACTTTTCGGTAAATATAACGTGCCTACGGAACATAACAGAGTCATTGTGTTCGGAATAAACCTGTAATCAGTGCACAAAGCTCCCTATTGAAAATTCTTCCCTTTTTATCAGTTGCGATAGTGTAGGAAAAAATTCCCCCCCTTTACTCTGTTATATAGACAGAGACTTGTAGTAACTTATATGGTTTGAAGTTTTCCTGGCGAAGCATATGAAAGAAGACTTATCGGGTTGACAGCCAAGTTTGAAGGTCAATTTCCTCCGACGTTTCAAAGGAAAACGCTGCCTCCATCCTCCCCATCTAGTCTTCCACACGACTCATCTCGCCGGTATCCCTGAGGATGGAGGCAGCTTTTTCCTTTGAAACGTCGGAGGAAATTGACCTTCAAACCTGGCTGTCAACCCGAGAAGCCTTCTTTCAGAGACTTGTCCTATGTGTGAGACATTTTCCACGTCTGAAAGTCCATAAGCTGATCCTGCGTTTTACAGTTCATATTGTGCATAATATTAAAGCAATGCTTCACACGCTTTTCTTTCCGCGCGTATGAAAAATTATGTTTAGTTTTCGCAGATTTTCACACATTTAATAGGAACCATTGTGGGACAAAATTCCAGCACACCGTTGGTGATCAGGCTGAAGTAGCATTGAACAACCGTCGATCAGGCGTAAGTAGCATTAAACAACCGTCGTTAAATAAACACGAATAAGTTTCTTAAGATAATTTTACTTTGAAAAAAAAAACTCCAGCTATAGGATTAGCCCACATGAAAAATTTCAAATAGTCAAGTTAATATGCTTAGCCCTACAGAGGTTCCTATGGGGTTAAGACTTAGGTTCATAGTAATAGACAGTACTCACATCTCATCTCAAGAGCGTATCACCCGAGTAGCTCTCAAGTATGCGTTTTCATCTTGAGACGAGGACAGGGTAATAGTCCCGTTTCAAGCTCTCCTCCGCTGATGATTTACTCAAGTAATACGAGATCCCGTACTCAGGTGATACACGATCTGATGCGCTGTTTTTCTATAAAACTTGAGCATGCATGTTAAGAAGTTGAGAATAGAAGGCAGTGGAGGTAAGTTACAGCCTTCGCCGACAGATGGTTGCTAGAATAACCGCGTCCCTAGGCTTTTTTGGTTGATCTGTCGTCTGTAATTTCGCAACATTTCTTTGCAATTTAAGGTCTTTCCTTTTGTATCTTTGTACATAGAAACTAGTAAAATGGAAGATATAAAAAGAGATTAAATGGAATACATGTTAAGATTATTCGCAAATATCGCCATATATTGTGATTTCAATTTTAAATTATGAATTTGGACAATTATATTTAGGCCTATACTATGGACGGGACTGAAATATTAAGGAATTTTAGGAATGGAAGTATACTTAAATGTAATAATATAATTAATTAAGGTACTTGGGTATGATTATAATATTACAAGAAACATAAATAAACATGGTTGTGAACTGTTATATAATTATAAGATATTTGTAACTAAATAATATAAACAAATATAATGTCACAAGGGCTGCAGATTTATTTTCGTCTTTTAAGTGAATTTACTTTAAATCACACTTTCTTAACAATCATAAGGTGTATTTTACATATATAACCTAATAATAGATTTAATTAATTTTAATTTTACCAAGGCCCGGATTCTGATGACCTTTAATTGTTTGAAAAATGACCTATAAAATGACCCTAAATGTTATGACTTAATTATAAAAAATGACCTAAAGACAGATATTTTATTGATAAATTATTATTGTAGACAAAGTTATAGACTAATTTGTACGTAATTGTAAAAACTGTAAATGCAGAAATGATGTTATAGGTCTAAAAATTTTGTTCTTTGTTCTTGATTGGAGCATTTGAGAAGAAAAGTAAGAAAATTGTTCTTAAAGTAGATCCTACAAAAATGTTGCATTATAGCAACCTAGTAATTTATTTAAATATTACCCGATGAAAAAAAAAGCTTGTAAATGACATCTGAATTTTGCACTCTCAGATCTAAGCAGGTGGCAGACTCTGGTGCCAAGTCAATCTAATAACATCAGTAATATAATACAACATTTTGGCGTTTCTTTGATTCTCATTTCCGACTGAGACATGACGACACTTCAACACCGAGTGTGTCCTTTCATTAAACTAACAACACTTCAAAGACAGCACCGCAACAGTGAAGAAATTTGTCAGATCGGTCATTGAATATGACTATAATTGTTTTCGCACACCACAGGATGGCAAGTATTTCACTGCACTTTCGACAAAATCCCAAGTCAGACATAACATGTTAACGAAAGATGTTGTGGGATAATATAGACTATATCCAGTAGCATCCCGTTTGTATATTATGTCCATAAGGACTGAATTGCAGGAAGTTGTAACAGTTGCATTTCTGCAAGAATTGCAGTCCATAATAGTGAATAATTTCTTTATTACAAACCCTCCGACGTATGCAAGGGAAGACAGTCTAATATTATCAATATTGGAATCTGGAAGGAAAAAAAAATTAAATAATTATTAAAACCCTCGTCAGAGTAGAATGAAGTAGAAAATTCGAATTTAAAGTTTTCTAATAAAAATGTAAATGGGTGATTCTTCAAATACGGGAAAATTTGCGTTCCGGAGTGATATTTCCCTTCAAATTCAACTTAAAAAAAAAAAAAAATTAAAATAAAAGTTTGTTTCTACTACTTCTATACTACAACTATCAGTTTGAAATGTCACTAACTTTAAATTCTGATATTCCAAAATCGAATTTAATTCAATGAAATGTCATCCACATGCCCTGTCCCAAACCTAGGTTTTGTATATTCTAATGCATTTTTCCACAAAACAAAATGTAATTTCCTTTTCAACTTTTTTCCTGTCAATGAGTATGAATGGGTGAAGAATATTAACCCCTAAAAAATAAAATGAAATGAAATTGTCACCCCACCTAATGAACATAAAGAATGTCCCAAGGGTTTTTGGTCATCCACATGGCTGAAAAGAATGGAATTTTTTCTGCAGAAATGAGAAATTTGTAAAACTGGCAACAGTGTTAGAAAGCCAACAGGGCAGCTTGTGGTTGAAGTAAGGTTGAATTTTGCTTGCTTACAAACAGTTTGGGATTAACAAAGGACTTTGTATCATTTTCAAGGAAAACTTTTTATTCCCAGTCATTAACATGGCTTCTAGAAAGTAGGCAGAAAGTGAATATTAATTAATTTTGATTATGCACCTTCCAATTCAAAGTACCTGACTGAAGTTGAGCCTACAGAGGTTTAGAAATGGCTTGCTGAGACCACTTAAACTCCTTTTTTGTCATCCACATGCCTGATTTTTGTGTCATCCACATGTCTCATGAAGGGGTATGTGGATGACTCTCAAGTCATGTAGATGATAAATGTAGGATACTATTGTGTTTGCGGTGTCTGTGACCTGTACTTAAGATCTTAAAACAGATTAAATGAATTTCTGCTTGATTCCCCCCTCCCCCAAAACCATAAAAACACAGTCTTGTTAATATTACATTAATTCCGGAGTATGCACACAAATTTGCAAATTTGATGCAAAATCAACTGAAGTATGCTGAGAAAAATATGAAACCACATAAAGAAAAGCAGATTGTTGCCAAAGTAAGTTAGTCATTAATGTGGCCTTCTGCCATCCACATGTACACGGATGTCATCCACATGGCTTTAAAAAAATAAAGAAATTAAAATAAATAAAAATATAAACATATAGGCCTAAGCTCTGCTGGTGTCATATTATAATCAAGTAACCCCTGAAGTATTTTTGTGATTTTTTTGAGATTTTTTAAACAAAGTAAAAAATTTGGATTTTACACACTCCAAATTTTCCCGTATTTGAAGAATCACCCAAATATTAAAAAAGGGAAAACTTTCCAGTGTGAAATAAAATTAACAAGACGACTTAAAATCAAAGATGATTAATAATAGATTATTTTCATGTTTCCTATGGTATAGTGTTATTGAATGATCTTAATAGGCTCCGCCTATTAAACAACTAATTTAATTAAGTATAAGTGAAAGCTGAAGAAGAGAAAAAATAAGAATGCCAGTTTACTTCTGTTGAAAGATTTATTTGAACATTTATTAGTCAGTAATTAAGTTATATACGGTTGTGGTTTTGATGTTACATAACATTATTACCCAAATTGGGTTAATTATATTCTTATGTTCGAACAAAGAACTCAGTGTTAATAAAAGTTACATATATTCAGAATAAGTAAACTTTGTGTTGTCAATGTTTAAAATTTGTTACCAGTTACACTGAAATTATTGACTTGAATAATTGCCTGTTGCATCCTCCCCCAATGCTTCGGGAAGAACGTGTTGGTGATATTCAGTCACTTATCAATTCCGACACTAAGCTCGTCAGAGACATCAAAAGTTGATCCTTTGTTATGGTTCTGTCTGTCACAGGGTATTATGTTTTCTTTTCCTCTTCATCTTTCGGGTGCTTATGAAGAATATTTGATGAGGGGGTCTGGACTTTTGCGTCCCGAAATCTCTAAACTAGGACTTTTGCGTCCATAGATCCTCAGATCCAATGACCCGTTTGCGTCCCGGGTCTCTCTAGAGCAATGACCAAAATGCGTCTCATGGAATACAGGTAAAATTAATAATTGGTACCATGCAGTTCGTTTAGCATTACCCAGGTTGCACCGCGAGGAGGCGAATTGCTACACACCTCCAAAATTTTAATCCTTGCATTACTGTCAATATGAAATAAAATTGAAGCAGAGAATGAAGTTACTCTTTGTCTTTTGGCTCCAGTTTACTTTCTTGTGGTTGGTAGGAACTTAAACGATACTGTTCGCGTATATTCCAGTCTGCGGAGTGCTTCAGTTCTATATTCAATTATTTTTTCTACCAAGAAGGCCTCTTTTTCATTTTTCTTGGCATTGACAACGGTTGTTGAGCGTGTGTGAATGCTTCTGCTTGTATGTTGTTCAAGGCTTCGTCAGATAGATGTATCGATCTTGTTCAAGACGGGACGCACGAGGGTTGCTTACGTCAAGTTGCATCGGACGCACGAGGGTTGTTTGATGAAGCGTCCACTCGCTTTGGGATGCAAAAGGGTACGACCCTTGATGAGATGCATTTCGATGTTACATCATCATCTTCAGTCGCACCTAAATTTATTTAAATCATTAGTTGTGTTCTGTAAACAAAAGTGGTTTATTTTATGTTGAAATTATGTGCTTTATTTTGTTTAAATTTTTTTGTAATATTGTACCAATTTATTCCTGAAGTCACACTTTGAAAAGAATCATAAGTAACAGTGAACCTCTGAATCCTAGTCATTTTTTTGCAAAATGTTACTCCTGCTTCAGATGGTTAGTTGGGTAGGGTGAGGGTGTAACACGTGTTGCCATCTTCTCGCCCAATTATAGGTCGTTTTGATCCGTTAAAACGAGCGAAGATCTGCACGATGTACTCGTAATTTGCGAATTTTTCTTTAAATTCCCGTTTCCGAACACATTGCACGAGCGGAAAACATTAAAATATTAATGATGTTCTGATTTATTTAACTTTATTGAATCATAAAATGAGCATAACAAAGTATATGGTGTCGATCGTGAAACTTTAAGTAAATAGGCCTATTAGAAATGCTAAGAAAAGTCAATTTTGTCAGTTTTATAAACATTATGCGTGATCGGAAGATGTCAACTTAGTTTTTATACTTTAAGTAGTTGTCTTATTACTATTATTATTATTATTATTATTATTATTATTATTTTTATTTTTATTTTTATTTTTATCATTATTTTAATAAAAGGCATGCTTTTCGGACTATAGCGATTCGAAAAAATATTGATATTTTTCGACCCACCCTTGTAGGAATTTCGCAGGCAAATAGCTGCTTTTCTTGTTTATCATCCGCGAATGTGTCGTCTCGAATTACCTACTTCATGTTAATCTATTCTACTAACGGAATATTGTTATAAGGTGCCGGTTTCTATAGAAAGACGAAATTCTCATATTTCCTCGAAAGAAGTGTTAGCGAAAGAATGTAGCTTTGATGCATTCACATGAATTTTTCTACCCTTAGCATAGACAATGCAATTGTCTCGATATACGTTCCTATAGCCTATATACATAGGTATAGAGTAAGTTCACTGTGGCATGTAGCCTACTGTAGGCCTACGTTTCCAATTCTCTCAGACTTACGAAAGCGATAACGAAATATTTAACTTTTATATTGTTTAAATAGGTAAGTTATTAAAAACTTTAAAAATATCCCTATTGAAATAAATAAAGGTCAGCCAATCAACTGTACAAGATGTCCGTGAATTTTGCGCTCCTGCTTGGCGATCATCTATAAAGCAGGGTTGGTTACTCATGCAGGAAATTAATTAAAAACACCGAGTGTAGACTGTAGAACAATTTCCTACATATCAAATTAATTATGTTGTGACAGAGGTTTTTTTTTATGGTGAATAAAATTTGTATTAAAACAGTGTAGTAACGCGTAGAGACTGTGGTGACCTCGTGTTTGTGTAAGCGAAGTAAAGCACACATATAGCTCTTGTGTTGGCAACACCCCTCATCAACTCCACCCTGTGGTATTAGAAACGCCCTCTGCTTTCATATAGGCTGAGCCATGTGTATTTTGTTGCAAAATGTAGTTTCATTGCCTCTCTTTACAAGGTGAAATGGTTATACATTTTAATTTAACAGACACAACAATGGGAATAACAGTAGTTAATATAGATGATAATCAGAACGATTAAGTAATGCCTTGGAGATTATGGTTTGGACATGATGACAACTATGACGGAGATTTATGATGTTCACTCTCTGATCTTTGTCACTCCTAACAAAAAAAAAAAAAAAAACACAATAACTTATATTCCACCCTAAGGGAAATAGAGACTACGTTCTTTAAAACTGAGTAGTCTGCTAGGTACGTCAATTCGTCTAAAAAGGAATCGGCGCTTACTACTATAAATAGGGACCTGTACTGTATTCGTTAATAATTTCCAGTTCTCTTGTACTACCACCTGATGCTAATTACAGGAATTCTATCTACAAAACTCAAGTAACATTTTATTACGTTAGTAAAGGGTTTAAGTAAAATTTACTGTCTTCAAATCGCCGCGAGGATGGTGATGACGACGTTGCTCTGGTTACAATTTTTGCACCAATTAAAATATTGAATATGTTTTCTAACTTTTCTATGCACTCACTCTTTGCGAAATTATACGGGTCTTTGGATGGTGAATTTACCCTGTTAACATAGTTATTGTTGAGGTGAGAAATACTCCCGAATCTGGTACTGGCTTGAGACTGACTCTGGCACAGGAACAAAATAATATATTGTTAAGGTTTAAAGAAGTTAAGTGTAGACTCAAATCAGGAAATGTCTTTTAAGCAGTTCAGAAACTCTTTTATCTTCTCGTCTTCTGACCAGAAATCTAAAAACAAATAAATGGTGCAAAAATATGTTAGGTCTACACAAATGTTCTTGCATATACGTGTTATAGGCTAGCACAGAAAAAAGTAAATTATAGAGACTATTAAATTTTATTTATTACATTTTCATAAAACTAACAAGTATCTAGAACAGAAAGCATTAGGGTCGATCTTTATGTTCAGTGCTTTTACCTTGAAATAATACTAATAGTAATAATAATAATAATAATGATAACTACAACAATAATAATAATAATAATAATAATAATATAATAAGTTAATAATAATAACTGGGGTTTGCATGGTTTCCTCAATCTCAAAGGCCAAAATGCAGGATAGATTGAGAAATAGCCGAACAATAGAAGCAAATGCTGCACGAATGAGTTATTACAAGAGTTTACTGGTAAATTTCGGTGGCCACGAAATTTGATTTGAACCCAGGACCTCTTCTCTATTACCCTATAACACCTCGCTCCAATTGATTTTAGTGTGTTCATTATGACTGTGGTAAACTGACTACATTTCATAATATCTAGATCATTATAGTATTCTTGTTACTATGGACAACAAAAGAATATTCATATTTTAATCAAATTGTTTGTTCTGAAATTCGCATTTAAGTCATGTTATTTCGTTTTTACCTTGTTACCTATTAATTTTATAAAGAAATGTCTTTAACAAAAAATGCCCTTTTTAATTTTCTCTACAACTTGACTGTAGTAAGTTTCCATCTATCGCCCAAAGTAATGGAAATAGCCTAGAAAAATTGAAAATGGATACGAGTAAAGTACCCTCTAAGTCATTTTTGCAGAAAAACGGATATAGCCATTTTGTTAGTGACAGATAAGAGATTCCAATTTTAAATTTTTATTAAAATCGTTAGAGTCAATTTAAAAAAAAAATCTATTTTGTTAAAAAACTTCCATGAAAAGTCCCCTAATATTTCAGTTATAGAACTCAATTTCTGGGCGATTCGATAAAATTCCGAAAAAGTCCTTAATTCAAGAAATGAAGTAAATACAATGAACCGTTTACCCGCTGTGCTTGTCCACAGATAGACGGACAGACGTCATTCCGAAAACACTCTTTTCGGTTTCTAGGCATCGTGAAACATGCTTTCCCTGTGTTATCTCGATTTCGATTTTTTATCACGATCACAATACTTTCTCTATACTAAGTATATGCGAGAAAGTAAAATGTATAAGATAATTATCCTGCCGGTTGTATTATATGGATATGAGACACTTACTCACTTACTCTTGAGAAAGAACATAATCTGAGTGTATTCGAAAACAATGTGCTTAGGAAAATATTTAGGCCTAAGAGAGATGGGAATGGGGACTGGAAGAAACTGCATAACGACGAGCTTCATAACCTGTACTCGTCACCGGATACAGTAAGGGTAATTAAATCACGGAAGATGAAATGGGCTGGACAAGTTGCGCGCATGGGGAAGGAAAGACATATCTCAAAATATTGACTAGGAGACCCGAAGGGGAAAGACCACCTGGAAGACCTAGGTGTAGGTGGGAGGACAATATTAGGATAAATTTAAGAGAAGTAGGATTTGCGAGGGATAGTTGGATGGACTTAGCACAGAATAGCGTTGAATTGCGGGCTCAGGTAAACGCGGCAATGAACCTTCGGGTTCCAGAAAATAGATAATATTGCTTTAGCTCTCTTGGGAATTGTCTATTGCCATTGAATAAGTAAGTAAGGTTTTAGAGTCAATTTTTTTAAGACAGTTAAATCCCAATCATAGCAGTACTATTGCTATTTAGTGTTCACATTCGTTAAAAGAATGTGTCGACAGAGTGTTTAAATGTTTTGAATTTAAATTGCAATTGGTTTGCATTTGTATGGTTACTTTCACTTGGATCGCAGTTTGTGTGTGTGTGTGTATATATATATATATATATATATATATATATATATATATATATTGTATATTTTGCAATAGCCCATACATCTCATGTTGTTGGCACATCATATTAAGGACATGAAGTCAGTACCGGAGGACCCGTACTGATAATTTTATGCATCGAAAAATATGCAACTTTCAGTCTGACTGGTGTATGTTATTTGAGACGAGCTTGCAAGCAACTATGCAGGAACAACTAAACGCTACATAACCATGCAGGGTATCATTAAAATAACTTGCTGGATTATAAGTAGGGCCCGGATTTTTATGTGCTAAAAAACTTAAAAATATTTATTTTTTATGTGCTAAAAATGTTAAAAATAAGTGCTAAAATTTTAAAAATATGTGCTAAAAAAAAAAAAAAAAAAAAAAAAAAAAAAACAGAATGTTCGTAACTTACTAGAACAAATTATATTGAAACTCCCCAACATCAGATGTAAAATGCTGACTAGAGTTGCAGTGCACAACAAATGTCATTTCCAGATTATGGATCACAAATCCTTGTCTATTATCCGTGAATAATGCCTTATATTGAGAAAAGGAATGTTCTACATCACACGATGTTAACCTTGCATATTTGAAGAGGGGTAGATCACTAACACACACACACACACAATCAATTCGATTATATTTTGACCTTCCAAAACTTGAGCGACTTTGCCACCATTTTTCTCAATCATACCTTTAAATTTTGTTCTTAGAACTTCTATTTTCGAACCTGAGATAGTGTTAAGTTGCCTTTCAACGTATTGTATTTCTTTAAGTGAATTGCGCAATGTTGAGATTGGGTTCTGTTCTGTTCTTCCCTGATAATAACTCTCACCTCATTGCGAGTGAAGCATTTGTGTTGAATTCTTTCGAGATACAAATTTTTGTTGTAAAATGTTAAAAGAGAATGAGGAAAAATACTAAAATATTTATTTATGGAGAATATATCGAAAATATTTATTCACATAACTTTTTTGTAAAACATGTGTTTTTATGTAAAATAAAATTTGGAATTTGCGGTTGTCGTACCTTGATATGAGCATCAGGGGGAAAAAATTACATAAAAAATCCGAAAAAAGTACTAAAATATGTATTTATGGAGAAAATATCGAAAATATTTATTCACATAACTTTTTTTGTAAAATATGTGTTTTTATGTGAAATAAAATTTGGAATTTGCGTTTGTCGGACCTCGATTTGGATATTAAACTTTGTTTTAGGAATGTACGCATGAGGAAAAAAAACATTTTTTTACATACAAATCCGGGCCCTAATTATAAGATATTAACGAGATTTCTTTGGTTAAATATCTCACCTGTTTTCCTGCTTGTTGCTCTATATGACACTCTTGATACCCATTTGAGAATGAATAAAAAAAATTTCATGAATGTAAAAACCTTTCAGTATCATTATGTTTATTAATTAAATCTTGGACGTAGTTTAGTTAACAGACCCTTCGAATTAAGACACAGAATGCCACTATATGATAGCATAAAATGTGGTAGCTATTTTTAAAACTGGCGAACGTACTGCCTCTCTCTCTCTCTCCCTCTCTCCCCCCACTGAGGGAACAAAATGGTCCAGGTGTTGTTACTGAGTCAGTCGGGATGCTGGATGAGGCTCGAGTATATCTGCGTTTGGTTTTACAGATGATAAAGACTGATAAAGACTATCACCGTTCGTAGCTCTCCTGAAGATTTGCCACTAAGTTGGGTAGCTATTTATAACCGTTTCTTACGTTGGTCAGCTATTTATAACAGTTCTTTAATTAGGCCACAAGATTGGACGTCATTTATAACCGTACTGGGGTTATGAAGATTTATCACTGTAGGTGGGATTTTTAGATGTGTAGTAGTTCTGGAGTTCTGATTAAAATAAGGGGTGCCGGGCGTAGTACTCAGGGGTAGTTATAAGCTAGAGAACTCTTATCTAGGGAAGTGGCTAGAGAAAATCGAGATAACAGTCAAAGGGCGGTGTCAGGAATAATGGTAACTAAAAGTTGAGTCGTCTTTTCAAATTAATATATATTTTCCAAAGTTTAGTATTTGCTGAAATGCTGAATTAATCGATTTAGTTCTATTAGATGATGTAAGTCCTGATATTTAGTAGTATTTAGTACGTCGTTAAAGTTCGTAAGTAACACTTTGTAACTTGCTAAATTGTAATAGTAATTACTTCACTTGTACGCGCCGTTGAAAATGTCTATTTACTTTTACATTTACTCTCTCGTAGTTTCTATTTGTATTGCGCGGATAATAATGTTCAATCTTACGTTCACAATTAATGGTTCGTAATAATAAAATCAATGTCTTTACCAAATAATATAAATTACGCGCTTCGACGCTGATAATAACTTCTATTTATATCGCGCGGATTATAATGTTTAAATATCAATATATTGCAAAGTTACTTGAGTTTAATAATGTTTAACGTAGTCTTATGTCTGAAGTGTGTCTTGAAGTTCTTTCGTCTAAGCTGTCGTGTGATCAATAGATGACGAGATGTCCGTGCTTTCTGCTAATATCTTTGTAAGGGGTAGTGGGGGTAAGTAGTTCCAATTGGTTGTGTCCGTGTCTAAGTCTGCTCTGATTGGGGTAAGGTAGTTTCTTCTGCTATCCGATTTGAAATATATTCCGTTTTTCGTCGTTGAAACAGGCAAGTTGCATCGGTCATTAATTACTTGAGCTGTCAAAATTGGCTAGGCGCCAGCCGGACGGCTCAAGAGGAAGTAGGCGTTACTAGGTTTATGTTTTTATCAATAACTCTGATAACTGAAAGTTATCATAGTTCTGGTTATTTAATCCTGATGGGCTATTTTACGGGGCTTCCAATGGTATTAATTTGTAGTGGGTGTGATAAAAATGAAGAGAGTTATTAAGGTTTTTATATTAAAATGATGGAACGGGTTAATAAAAAGTTATGTGTAATATATCAAACTGTAGGGGCTGTTATTGGCTGTTGATGGGTGTAATTGGTTTCCTTGTCGCTTTTTCCTTAATGGAGTAATTAATGTTTGAAGTTAGGTGTTATATAGGGAATGAATGTTTGAAGTTAGGTGTTATGTGTGGAAGTATAAACAGTAGGGTGCGTATTGTCAATCGTACAGGGGCTATATATGAGATTGTCGTCTGTGTTGAGTACAAAGTACGGTTACAAGATGTCCGCATAATGATTAAAAAACTCACGCGATGTAGAGATGTCGACGTCAATACAAGCGGGATTTTATGATCATTATAATACCCAATCTGGAATTTGAAAAGTGGCGGTGTTTTGTTTTTAATGAAATATGGAAATTTAATTTTTCGATTCCCTAAAATAATTCTCCGTCGTCACTTCGAATCATTTCGTGGGTTCTCTCTATTGTGTTTTACTTTGATATTAGCTTTTCTATCAATTGTCTTTGTTTTCAATATCTATTCTTGAAACATTTAGATCCTTACATCATCTATACTTTTGATTAATTCTGCCGTAATTACACATACACAAATAAATTCATCATCAATAAAATACACTTTTAACATTATTTTACCTTGAATTGGTCACTTTTCTTCTTGGTCGTAGTACACATTTTGCTGAGTTCATAGTCCATTTGATTAACTAGTAAAACAAAATCATAATTATACCTTATACACAAATAAAATTATAAAATACACTCGAATTTCTTGATATTAATATTAATTTCAATAGCTTCTTGCATAACGCTGATTTTTGATGCTAATCCATATGTTGTTGATGTCAAACGTTGGAGTACGCTAATCTTCCTCATTGGTCTACTTAATACACTGATATTATATTCAGATTACACATGTTTTCTTCCTACTCCTTTTTATCTATTTACCTCATTAATAATCATTCCTTAATGTTCCTTTTCATTCTTTCAATATTCTTTTACCTTGTTTCCATTATTCTAACCTCATAAATCATCTTTTATGTCTTACCTTCACAATTTCTTTATTAATCTCAATACTCATTATCATTCTTTTCTTTCATATTACTTTTAATACTCGTTATCATATTTCCTCATTCATTCTCATATTTCTCACTTCATAACTATCATTACTTCATATTTTCCTAGTAGACATATATTGTACCATCTTAATTATTCACTCATTTTGTTTATCATACATTTATTTCTTACCTTTTGTTATATTCCTCATTGTTTTACCTTCAAGATTCTTATTTGTTAACACACATATTTCTCAACAACTATTTCACTTTCAAATTCTTACTTAACTCTGATCATTCTTTTACTTCACTTTTGCTATACAATTCTACTTAATTAGTGTAGGGAGAGGGTTATTTCCTGTCCATATTGTTTATGTAAAATAATTTTTCTTTTTGAAAAATTAACAAAATTTAATTATTCTTACTCTGTGTACTACTCCAATAAAATTCAAATATGTCGAAATTTCAATGTTTACTTATTTACTACTTCAAATAATAGTGTGATTACCTTTGTCAAATGAATGTTTTAACTCTTCAGTTGAATAAATAAAGGGAGTGGCCTATCTTAAAATTACATATATACAAAGATTCACTAACAATGGCAATAAACTTATTTGTTGCACTTATATCTATAGTGGCATGGCTGTTGTGATGTCTCACTCTATTTTATAGAATAAGAATCATCTCATCATAGTCTTTGCAACAGCCACGGGGAGGCTAATTACACTCTACCTTGTAAGTATCACATTCGTTATATATAACGTCAGGTAAAACATTAATTTGAGAAGTATGAATCACTCTAATTATTTTACAATGTCAGTCTGATAAAACGTTTTCCTGAGTCCTGGTCGATAATCCTTTTTACTTCTCCTTCTGCTTTAAACATTCTTAGGCATTTCTGTTTGGGGTTCATGACATAATATAGTTCTAACAGGTGATTGTTGTAGGTTACAAGAATTTCTTCTCAACAGTTTGTATTGGGGTCGTTGCCTGGTATTATACATGTGAAGTTCAATGTTTACTACCAGTTTACAGCACAGCGGGGTGTTTCCGGCCAAGGGTCGGTCGTACAATGAGTTGTAATTTGCTAAGGGGAGACTTGAGTTGAATGGGATTTTGTTCTCTTTGAATAAACTTTCTAAATTCTTACAATATCTGTTGCGTTGTATTGGGTTCCAAGAAGCATGTTGGTTAAAATAAAATTGGGGAAATTTTCTGAAATATTCACTGAATTAATAGGGGTGACATTCTACACATATATACATTATTTACATCTTAACTAAGGGGTGTGGTTATGTCATCACTATTAACAAAATGTTAATTTAATTTGATAAACTTCTTAAGTCATAAGTGTCCAAAAGAATTTCAATTTCCATGAATATTATTACTGTGGTCAAATATTTAATTAATATTCCAAACAAAATTTCAATTTATTTATTATCTAAAAGGAAAAATAACACTACTAACAATTAAATTGTTGTCAACAATGGGCAGGCCTTCCACATTGTTGGCATTGGCATTGTTATTCTCTTTTAATTATTGTTGTTTATAAAATTTCAAACATTCAAATTTATTTATAATAAGGTAATGCTGGTTCATTTTGATATTTACATTTCCTGGAATAATTTTAACATTCTATGCTGTTTTGGGAAGTTTCGTTTTGAGTTATTTAGCGAAGGAAAAATAAGAAAAATTATGATCTATCAATCTGGTCGTGGGGTTTAGGGGTCCTTATTTCATTCTGGGATGTGTCATTATTTCCTTGTCTGTCTTCCATGTTACTCGGGGAATTGTTGTTAGGTCTATTTCTCGGGCTTTCATAAGAATTGTTCCTTTCATATTGATTATTGTAGTTACGGCGGGAGTACCTGAAATTATTCCAGCCTCTATAGTAGGGGCGAAAGAAACCTTGGTTATACTGATTACGGTTAAACCAGTTAGGCCTATTTCCTGCATAGCCACGTCTGTTCTGACCACGGTAACTGTTCCCTTGCCTATTATTGTAATTGCCATACGGCCTGAAACGGAAACCACGGGTTTGCCAATTATTGCGGGCGTTTCGCACGTACTCTGTTTGGGGCCAATAAGGTCTGTTGTCCCTAGAATCATTGTTTTGCTGGTCCTCATTTGAAATTCCTGTCCGCGACCCAATCTGGAAATTTTCCTGATTGTCAGAAGTTTGTACCAGATTAATGTTTTTCCGGTGAGTTTGGTTAGCTGACACAATGGGGTGCGATGGTTTAGTGGAAGTGTAAGTTAGGTCCTGCATTGACTTTAGTAATTTTAACATCTCAGTGGTGGATTGAGGAGATGCGACAACAAGGCAATTTCTTATTACAGGCGGAAAGTGAGACGGGAGTGCCTTTAGAAAATCTTGCTCCAAAATTTCTGGTTTAAGCAGTTGGCGGCTTTCACACAAAGAAATGAAATATTGTAGATAGGTTTGGCCGTGGCTACGGTCGTACTTACCTTGAAATATTCGCGATCTCAAACGGCTTTGCTCGCTTTCGCTCCAATACTCAGATAAAAACATTTCCTCAAACTGACCTATGGACAGGAGGTTGTTGGGATCGATGACTTGGAGCCAGCGAGCTGCGTTAGCTTTCAAAGATTGATTCACAAAAATCATTTTTAGATGTTCTGGGACTCCTCGTAAAGCAAAATAAGTTTTTAGGTCCTTTAAATATCTGACAGGGTTTGTTTTCAAGGTATCTTCAAAATACGGTAATGGAAAATCTGAATTGTGCAATGAAAAACTATTGTTTACAACATTTTGGGGTGTTTGATTAGTGCTGGCAGCTCGTTGATCCAATCCATTGTTGGTTCTGGGTAATGGTGCAGGTGGTTCTGGTATTTCAGGGGCTTGAGGTACTGGATCAGGGGGGTTGGAAGAAGTAGAGGCAGATGTTGATGGGGTATTACAAACATGAGGGATCAAAGCATTTTCCCTGGTTTGTTCGATTAGGCTTTCCTGGTCTCTAACCCTTTGCCTAAGTCGGTCTAGTTCTGATTGAAGGGATACCAATTTCGTAGAATTGCTAGCGGTTACCCTTTCTACTGAGGAAATATGATTTGTCAACACTTGTTCTGAAGTAGCTATTTGAGCTGTGACTCTACTGTCTAAATTTTGTAATTCAGACGTAACCTGAGTGCGGTGTTCAGTGATTAATGTAGTTAGTGTAGAGTTCATTGTTGTGATTTGCTGATTTTGATTTTCAAGTGTTGAATTTAGTGTAGTATTTTGTGCAGCAAGCTCGTTTCTCAATTGTTGGCTTTGTGTTTCTAGTGTGGAGTTCAGTGTTGTATTCATGTTAGCAATTTGATTTTCAAGTGTGGAGTTCTGTGTAACAAATTCGTTTCTCAATTGTTGGCTCTGTGTCTCTAGTGTGGAATTTAACTCGTTTTTAAGAGTGGTGTTTTGTGTTGCAAGTTCGTTCACTTGTGTAGAAATTCCTACTATCATTGTCTGAATTTGTGACAAAAAATCTAAACTGAAAGAAGGAAGGTTAGGGTCTAAGTTTATGGTGTTCTGAGTAGAAGTCGATGGGGTGGGTGCACTCACAGCTGGGATATTAACAGGGGGTTGCGTAACAGGCAAGCTAGCAAGGTCACTTTCGGTTTCATGCTGAGTAATTTCTAAGTTGTCAGAAATAGGAACAGAGGCACTTTCATTGTTTTCAGAAGTAGGATTCTGTTCTGAACATAATATCGGAGTATCAGAATTTGGCTCCATGATTTGGAATACTTTATTATTCCTTAATTTCATAAACTAATACAATACAATTGAATTTACTAAAATAAAAATTAATTAAAATGCAAAAAAAATTTGAAATTTAAATTGAAAAAATTTACTTTGAATTCAAATAAAAATAGGAGCAAAATTCAATTTTCAACACTTAAGTTGGATTAACGATACCCTTTTGTAGTCCAGATGTCCAGCGGTAGGCCAAAGGTGATGTCCAGGTGTCCAGGTGATGAGGGAAAATGTTGTAGATGAAGATCCAGGGGGGGGGGTATTGATGAAATGATGAATAATCCAATGGTGTGCTGACTCTAATAAAATTTCTCACAGAATTTAAAACTTGGTGGTGTGTGATTTAGTGTAGTGTTCCTGAATTTTATTGTTGAAAAATTAAATTTTATTGACTGGTCCCTCGATCTTCAAATTCAAGCAATCACGATGGTCGCCATTTATCACCGTTGTGGGGTTATGAAGATTCGTAGGCGCCAAGTTGGGAGACCATTTATCACCGTTCGTAGCTCTCCTGAAGATTTGCCACTAAGTTGGGTAGCTATTTATAACCGTTTCTTACGTTGGTCAGCTATTTATAACAGTTCTTTAATTAGGCCACAAGATTGGACGTCATTTATAACCGTACTGGGGTTATGAAGATTTATCACTGTAGGTGGGATTTTTAGATGTGTAGTAGTTCTGGAGTTCTGATTAAAATAAGGGGTGCCGGGCGTAGTACTCAGGGGTAGTTATAAGCTAGAGAACTCTTATCTAGGGAAGTGGCTAGAGAAAATCGAGATAACAGTCAAAGGGCGGTGTCAGGAATAATGGTAACTAAAAGTTGAGTCGTCTTTTCAAATTAATATATATTTTCCAAAGTTTAGTATTTGCTGAAATGCTGAATTAATCGATTTAGTTCTATTAGATGATGTAAGTCCTGATATTTAGTAGTATTTAGTACGTCGTTAAAGTTCGTAAGTAACACTTTGTAACTTGCTAAATTGTAATAGTAATTACTTCACTTGTACGCGCCGTTGAAAATGTCTATTTACTTTTACATTTACTCTCTCGTAGTTTCTATTTGTATTGCGCGGATAATAATGTTCAATCTTACGTTCACAATTAATGGTTCGTAATAATAAAATCAATGTCTTTACCAAATAATATAAATTACGCGCTTCGACGCTGATAATAACTTCTATTTATATCGCGCGGATTATAATGTTTAAATATCAATATATTGCAAAGTTACTTGAGTTTAATAATGTTTAACGTAGTCTTATGTCTGAAGTGTGTCTTGAAGTTCTTTCGTCTAAGCTGTCGTGTGATCAATAGATGACGAGATGTCCGTGCTTTCTGCTAATATCTTTGTAAGGGGTAGTGGGGGTAAGTAGTTCCAATTGGTTGTGTCCGTGTCTAAGTCTGCTCTGATTGGGGTAAGGTAGTTTCTTCTGCTATCCGATTTGAAATATATTCCGTTTTTCGTCGTTGAAACAGGCAAGTTGCATCGGTCATTAATTACTTGAGCTGTCAAAATTGGCTAGGCGCCAGCCGGACGGCTCAAGAGGAAGTAGGCGTTACTAGGTTTATGTTTTTATCAATAACTCTGATAACTGAAAGTTATCATAGTTCTGGTTATTTAATCCTGATGGGCTATTTTACGGGGCTTCCAATGGTATTAATTTGTAGTGGGTGTGATAAAAATGAAGAGAGTTATTAAGGTTTTTATATTAAAATGATGGAACGGGTTAATAAAAAGTTATGTGTAATATATCAAACTGTAGGGGCTGTTATTGGCTGTTGATGGGTGTAATTGGTTTCCTTGTCGCTTTTTCCTTAATGGAGTAATTAATGTTTGAAGTTAGGTGTTATATAGGGAATGAATGTTTGAAGTTAGGTGTTATGTGTGGAAGTATAAACAGTAGGGTGCGTATTGTCAATCGTACAGGGGCTATATATGAGATTGTCGTCTGTGTTGAGTACAAAGTACGGTTACAAGACGTACAGAGTTCTGACGCTATGAAGTTATTCAGTGTTTGAGATCGCGAATGTGTCATTCAAAGAAAAGCTTAAAATTGTGAAGAGTGAGGTTTTGTTTCTTCTGTAGTTTCATTTTGTGTGGTGTTGTGTTATTAAGACGTGATAGTATAAGCTGACGTATGATTGTGTGTGTAAACTACGAAGGAAAATAGCTTTATTGTAGAGAATATAAAAGGGACCTAATATTATTTGGTAAGTATTGTGAGTTCATTGGCATGGATTGTTTTTCCTTTTAACCCATGCACTTATAGTTTAAGATTTGGGATCTGGTAATAGAATTTCCAATTATTAAGAATCTATCTCATTTATGGTCGATGTAGTATTAATAAAATTCAAGTAGTCGATACCGTGACCACATCATCCATTATTTTGTGTAGGTGGAAAGGTTGGCAACAAGTAATGTTAAAATTTCCCGACAAGCTATATGAATGACTTGCAGTTTGCATTATGTGTTATTGGTTGGTAATACAGACTGTTCTATAAAATGGATTTGCACATCACGGTCTATGCGTTCCGCGTCTATGATAAATATAGTTTCCATGCTACAGACTGCACTGTTCAACAGCGTCATAATTAATAACATCTGTGCAGCTCTGACATAACAGTAGTATATTGTTTTAGATCTGTTATTAGCCATCTATTGTTCTCTGTACGTCTCTGAAAATATAATTTTGTACTTTAAGTCAAAAGTAAAAAATTAGGCATAACTGAAGACATCTATAATGGGTCATGCAAAACAGATAAAAATGTATTCTAGGTGCAGAATAACAATGTAATTATCGCAGGTGTTCCCAAATCATTGTCTTTAGACACCACGTGTCTCAGCCAATCAACAAGTATGTTTATTGTGATATACCCATTTATAAAATATCAGTTACTAAAAACTATGATTTCGAACTTGCCGGTCTCCTTAGCCGCGGTAGCTAAGGCGTGCTGCCTTAGAGCCGTGGGTAAGGAGGCTGTGGGTTCGAGTCCCGCCTTGGGCATGGGTGTTGTAAGGAAAAAACGATAAATAAAGACAAAAGGAAAACAAAGATAATAAAGGAAAAAAAAAACATAGTAGTTAGGCTATATCATTCCTCTACCCCATCAAAAAAAGTTTCATGACACCTAGAATACGAAAATATTGTTTTGAACTGTTTAGTCTGTCCATTCATACCTATGTCTACATGCCTTCCAGCGAGCGGTTTAATTGGACGTAAGGCCGGTTGCACACACGGCGGATTTTTTCCGTCGCGGAGAAATTACCGTCGCCGTTCATTGAAGTAAGTTGAGCTTACACACTAGGCGAAAAAAAAAACTATCGGTAAAATTTCCGTCGGCAGTAGTTGTGCAGCCGCCGAGTGCCACTGGAACCCGACTTTGAACCAGTGGTCTACGTAACCAAATGCACGTTTACACACACAGCGGCTTTTCTACCGTCGAGTTATTTTCTCAGTGTGATTTCAGTTGTATTGACAGGTTTATCGTATTTCGAATAGGCCTATCAATGGACATGAGTGACATTATTGATAATGAAATAAAATATTTTCTCACATACCTATAAGTTACATAGGGTAAGGTTGTACATGATACAATTCTGAACGAACTAAGATTTGTATCCATCCAGTTTTGGATTGCAAATGTGGGCCAAACTATTTTTAATTATATAGCGTCCATACTGTTTGTTTTATCGATCTGTGTCCGCGAGAATGATGTTTTAAGCTGTCTTATTCGGGTTCGATGCCCGGCACATTCTCGGATTTTTCTGAGGTGCCTTGTAATAAAAAATATGCTAAAATGCAACAAAATTTAATTAAAATTGTATTATATTTTTTAATAATAAATGTATAAGCAAATGTATCACATTAATTTCCATAACAATTGAAATGATGAATTTTGCTTTTACGCGGAAAGGAAAACATTTGTTTCCTCTGATAATTCAATTCAAACCTTATTTCTGAGCACGTAATTCCTATTATTATTAAAACATTACAAATTTTTAAGTAAAAAAGATCTGATTTCGCTCATTTTGAATTGGTTAATTTGAAGAAAAAATATTTTAATTATTTTATTTTATTAAAAATAACGCTAGAAGCTACTGCCTGTACATGTGAATTGATTTGAAGGTGAAATTGTACTGTATAAACCAGCTTGCTCATACGACGGCGACGGTAAATTCTCCGCAACGGAAAAAATCCGCCGAGTGTGTAACCGGCCTGAGTTCTAAGAAATTCCGAAAATTACAGTAACCGTATCTCACCAAATTTAAAAAGCTAAATTGATTTTCCATATAGAAATATAATACTGAATATTCCATTATTGATTTAGTTACTTACCTAATGACACTAGACAATTCCTAAGCAAGCTAAGGAATATTATTTTATGGAACCCGGAGGTTCATTGCCGCTTTTATTTCATCCCATTATTCAACCCTATTCTATTTTAACTCTAAAACTAGATATGTAAGCATTCTTGAATCACATATTACTGTCTCTGTAGGACACTACACTCCATACAACTATCCTTCGCAAATCCTAAATTCCGTGGCGCTACATCCCAGAAGGGACTAGGCCTACCATCCGACCGCTGCGTCATCTACCATAGGTATTATGATTATTTGTGATTTCCGTGACCGGGGCCGCTACTTTTCTGTCAAGTATTTCCCCAGTTTGCATCACGAGGCTGAGTGCACTCCATTCCAGACCTCCCTACCTCAGAAAAATCCGAGGAAGTACCGAGATCGAATCCGTGGCCAGCCACGCAAGCAGTTATTTATACGGAAACACTTTACATCCTATGTATGTGCTTAAGCTTTCACGGCCGGCGTTTAATGCGTTCTGCACTTCCGGGCTAATGGCCGTGGTCTATAAGTGTCTTGTGCTGACGTTTCGCCGCGAGCTGCTTCGGGCATCTTCAGAGTATCCAGCTAGACACATCGCTCTGAAGATGCCCGACGCCGCTCGCGGCGAAACGTCAGCACAATACACTTATAGGCGACGGCCACATAGCCCGGAAGAGCAGAACTCACTTCACATCTTACTTCGCTTAAATCTATTACAATATTGTCTTCCCACCTGTAGGCCTATCTAGGTCTTCCAAGTGGTCTCATTCATTGATATATGTTTTCCTTCCTTTGCGCCAACATGTTCAGCCCATTTCATCCGAGATTTAATTACCCTTATTATATTCGCCGCGAGAGGCAATGGCAAACTCCGCGGTATCACCCTTGCCTGAATCACCTCAAAGGAGTCATGGTCATCATCCGACGGCTTCGTCCTGGGTCTGAACCAGCCTTCGGGCAGAACACTCATCATCATCATCATTATATTCGCGTGCATATTATATTATGCATATTGGGTGTATGCATATCGTCCGCCAAGTCAATTGTAATAGCAATCGATTGTGCTTTGGGTGAACCGTACTTTGGACCAAATACAACAAAGAGGACTTGATACAACTTTTTAAACAAAAAATTGGATCGTGGGACATCAGCTTTAATCTGTCAAAATGAACTTTTCATTTCACGTCATGACAAAATAAATATTCTGTACCATCAATTCTTCTAAACGCCCACTTTCACGGCCGGGGTCCATATATTGGATTAGAAACTTTCTTCAGGCAGACTACGGAAAAACAGCCAGAAAGAAGCTTCTGAATCTAATAATTCTTCTAATTTTTGGTTCCTTAGATTTTATATTTATACCTGTTTTATTTTGGATTGTCCTTGTCCAACTGTTCTTCATGGTAATTTGTAAATAAATTATTGAGATTTGTTACAGTTATAAGTCGTGAAGATTTATGCTCATAATTTTTATTTTCACTTAAGTTATTAGTTACATTGAATAGGAAGCATCGGGATAATATCCTTTGCTGTGTCCTTTGTTATTTCTAATATCCTTTGTTATTTACTTATAACTACTGTATTCGGCCCCAATTTGCTTTTCCGAGTTAGGATCCGTAAACGGTTAATTCTCGCAGTTCTGCAAAAATCGTCAGGACGCGTTTTAAAGACAATCAGATGTAAAAATAAAGAATGTTCTCTTTATACAGACATGGGAAACAAGTCGATCGCTTTCTACATAATCGCTGTCTGATTACACTGAAAAACAATAGAATCGGAGGATATCTTGGTATCCAACACTTGTTCTAAGACAATTGAAACGTGCTGATTCAGAATATGCAAACCATTTGTCTCTATCACCCATGGTTTTTTTTAATATACATCTTCAACTATTTATATATCATTAGAACACTTACTGATACAGAGAGTACTAATGAACATGGCGTTAGCTAAGAAAATAGTGTGATTGAGTCACAGGACACATATTCTGTACATACATATGTAGTTAAAGGCATAATAATACACACATAAAATCCAAGAAAATTTCTATACTTTCTTAATGTAAGCTGTGTTTGGTTTGATATTCTTGACCGTAGACTTGCGTTTGTGATGACCATTTGGTATGTCACGCTGAAGCGTCCAGAAGTAGTCAGCCAATGTTGCTGCACTTCATCGACCCTGATACTGTGACTCCATCACCGAAATGTCCTGATGAAAACGTTCACCATGTTCGTCACTAACTGAACCTATGTTCTAAGGGAAGAAGTCAAGATGTGAACCAAGGAGATGAATTTTGAGGGACATGTTGCAACCCAGCTGTTTATATGCACTAATGCACTTCTGCACAACATTCACATAGTCACCAGATTTATAATTTCCAAAGAAATTGGCCACGACTGATTTCAATGCTACCCATGCATGTCTTTCAGTACCATTCAGTAAATCTTGGAAGTGGCCGTCAGCAAATATCTTCCTTATTTGTGGACCTATGAACACACCTGCTTTCACTTTTGCATAACTGAACTCCGGAAACGTGTTGCACAAGTACCGAAAAGCATCTGAATTGTTGTCTAGTGCTTTCACGAAATTCTTCATGAGCCCCAGCTTGATGTGAAGCGGTGGCATGATAACTTTGTCACAGTCAATGAACGGTACACGAAGGACATTTTTATTTCCTGGCTGCATTCTGTCTCTGATCGGCCAATTTTTCTTTATGTAGTGGTGTTTTCTATCTCTGCTGTCCCATTCGCAGATAAAACAGCAGTACTTGGTGTATCCCGTCTGCATTCCCATGAGAATTGTGATAACTTTTAAATCACCGCAGATACACCATTTATACTTGTGATAGCGTATTTTTTTCAAGAAGTAGCGACATGGATTGAGGGGTGAAGGATTTCTTCGGTAAAAGTACTTACTTCAATTCCCAGTCGGAGTCCATGCTGTTTTACGCGCCTCAACTCCACGGCTGCTGTACTCAGTGGCAGGTGCACGAATCATCTCAGGGTACTATCTTATAGCTAGTTACTACCTTTGAAATAATAACTACACTATAATTCTTTTATCTAACGGAATTTATTCATAAACTGGTAGCTTGTAGATTGTGTTGCTGTGTGTATGTCGTCACCACTTGAGTTTCACATATAATTACTTACGTGATTTTAGTTTTGTCTTGTTAATCACAAATGAAAGTAACTCACACGATTATACATGTCCTGTATACGTTGCGTATGTGGCTTGTGGAAATCGCCATAGCGTAGGCTTTAATTGCCGCGAACTTTTTTAAGAGAGCACGACACGACAGTCTGTGCTGTTAGACGATCAGTAGTGGAGTGAACTTCTACCAACGCTCTGTTTCGCGCTGTAGAATGCTTTTCTCTGATTGGCTATACTCTCGCTTACGTAATGCCTTTTTATTGGCTAAACCAATTCGCGGTTTGGAATTACGAATTTGGTACGTTGTATTTTGAATATGTACGTTTTGTTTACAGTTAATATTTCAAATTTGGAATTACAAAATAATAATAATCGGAACGAGAATTTTGATACGGAAAATAATAACAATAATTTAGATAACTTGAATAAATATTAATTAACTATACTTTTCTAAATAAATCGAAAGGGTGGAATAATTCCAGTTTCAGGATTCGCGATATCGAAAATATTTTGATATTTTACATTAAGTATAACTGATTTCACAAATGACACAACAGTGTAGGCCTATTACGTTGCATGAAAAATTACTAAAAACTACATAAAGATTTTGATGAACGGTGTTCAATGAAAATTGTTTTTTGTTGATATCTTCAAAACCTGACGAGATAGAGCAAAACGGTTTCCAGAATTGAAATCAGCATAAAAAATGCATTAGAAAATGTATACAGTATATCAGATATCTACAGCTTGTTTATCAGTGTTATCTTTTTAGCAAGATGCAACCGGATAAAACAAAATACAGATGTAGGACTAACATTACGTACAGTAAGTTATAACAAGTATTCAGATGGCCATTCTGGTATATTTATTAAAAACCACTGGATTTGTTGAGTGAGATTAAGCCATTTGGGAAATAGGGGAGGTGATTCTCGGTAGTTCGAAAGTTGTTTTAAGCTTTACCTCCATTCAAAGTTCTGATAGACTTTGCCCGCAATGATTAACTCTGATAGACTTGATCAGCACTCAGCAGCAATAGGCTCAGCAACCAGCAGTTCTGATAGATTTAACCAGTCAATCAGCATGTCTGATAAATTTGACCAAAATTAGCAGTTTCTAATATACGAGGGCTGTTTTTTTTTCAACCTCCGATGGGGCATAAAATGAAAACCACAGTGAAAATCAAAACTGTTTTATTTGGAACATTTAGGTACACCTTCTAGCTACTTCTGTACGTAGTTTCGTTCCGATTGAGACATTTGTCGTAGCGTGGTACCAACTTTCCAGTACCCTCTTCACAGAAGCTTGCCGCCAGCGTATAAGAAGGGTCCTCACGGCATTTTGAAGCTTTTTTTTAAATTTCTTCGTTGGTGTGGAAGCCAGATCTATGTTTGTTCGGGAAATTTGTGTGCATCCATTGTTTGGATTGTTTTTTTGATTCTGGATTGTCGTAACGAATCCACGTTTCATCCCCTGTCAGGATGGATTTCAAAAACTTGTTCCCGTGCCGAGTGACTTTCATTTTTTTCGGCAGCTGAAGAAATATCTGGAAGGACAGAGCTTCCACACCAACACAGAACTTCAAAACACTTCAAAATGCCGTGAGGACCCTTCTCAATACGCTGGCGGCAAGCTTCTATGAAGAGGGTATTGGAAAAATGGTACCACGCTACGACAAATGTCTCAATCGGAACGAAACTACGTACAGAAGTAGCTAGAAGGTGTACTTAAATGTTCCAAATAAAACAGTTTTGATTTTCAATGTGGTTTTCATTTTATGCCCCATCGGAGGTTGAAAAAAAAAACAGCCCTCGTACTTAACCAGCAATCAACAGTTCTGATAGGTTTGACCAGCAATGAGCAGCATTCTTAACCAGCAATTAATTTTGATAGACTTAACCCACATCCTACATTTCTTATAGACTTGACCAGCTATCAGCAGTTCTGATAGACTACAATGATAGATTTGACCGTCAGTGATAGTTAATAATAGACTTGACCAACAAGAAGCAGTTCTAATGATAATTCTTTCACACTGGCCAGTGTGAAGAAATTATCACACTGGCCAGTGTGAAGGAATTATCATTCCACTGTGACCTACTATTGGATTACTATGAAGCCCGGATCTTAAAGCACTTATGAGTTTTTAAGTCGCCACTGGGTTGGTATCTCATATTGAGAACGCCTGGTTGGTATGTTGGAATGAGTCAGCTGGAGAATATAATGTTGTACCCGGCTTGTTGCCATGATAGCTCAGTTGATAAGAGCAGCGTCATGGAGAGCCGAAGGTCCTGGTTCAAATCCCGGCTATGGCATTGAATTTTTCAATCTGACTTCACCTTTCCATTTTAACCTACACACGACCAGTCTTTAAGCACTTACGAGTTTGTAAGTCGCCACTGGGTTGGTATCTCATATTGAGAACGCCTGGTGGTATACTGGGATATGCGGTTCAGTTGGAGAATTTAGGCTGGGTTTCTGAAACGTCAGATATATACTAGATTGCATTAATTCATCTATAAGTATTTCTGAAACGTCAGATGACGGTTATTCATTCAATAAAACACTCGATAAATGGCGGACGTGCGATACATTTATGCTGATGTATGTTTCGTTATTATGTTAGCATTTTATCCTACATTATGTTACTAGCGTGTTATGGTATTAAAATGAAAAGTAATGAAGCTGGCATTGGTTTTTAATTTGTGTGTGAAATAATTCATAATACGAGAAAAACTGTAGGCTATATTATCTGTTACATGAACTTTGTTATAGCCTAGGCTATTAATGTACCGTATCCATCGTACTTGTATTAATTTCATTTTCTGTTGTAACACTTTTATGAACACATCGCGAATAATAATTCACATCATATTTTCTTGCCGGTCATCTTCATTGTCAGATCGTGTAAGGCCTAGGTCTATATAGAAGTAAATATTCCCTGAAAGAAAAACTGCAGTCCTTTCGACAATCGAGAAGTACGATGATATTCAGTTTCGGAAAAAAATGTAGCTTAAGTATATTAATTTTATTTTCTAGTGCAACACTTTATGAGGAAAATAGTCTTTTTGCAGCACGAATATTAATACATAATCATCTTCTTTCTCGTCTTCTTCATCCTGAGTAGATAATTAGGCCTAGAAATGTATAAAGCAAAAGTATTCCCTGAAAGAATTACAAGAAATATAGGTCTTTGACAATATTGAGTTTCGGAAAAGGATCAGGCTATCAAAGCAATGACCTATGGATAAATAGGCCATCATATGTAATAAGGAACAACTGTAAGCATGCCTTTCCCAGGGTTAAATAGCCCATCATTAAGAATTGGGAACAGATCGAAGCATTTCTTTCTCAGTGGTAAATCAGCTATAATTAATGTGTTACGTTTTATGTGTTACGTTTTCAGATTGTGATGGGTGACATTTTCTCGAATGCACAAGTCTCGAAGTCGAAACTGCCGAAGTTTCTCTCACGTTTTACATTTATTTTACCAAAGAAACACCAGGCAAGAAACTAGCAGACAAAAAATACAGCCATTTTGAATACAATAGCTAGAAGCGCTCCCATTGGTTACTGTGGCTGGCTACTCAATCACGGCCAATTTGGTATTACCATTGAAATGAATACTAACTGGAATGCCTTCTGAATGAGAGGAAAGTGAGGCTTCTTGTGTGACTAGTCATGTCTGGTCTCGCATGGAAGAAACCAAGTACCTGCACGCAAGAAACCATTAAGTTAATAGGATCTTCTCGATTTCATTGGCTATTTTGAAGTAAAACTTCTTTAGCCGCGGTAGGAGTAAATCGAGAGCTTGGGTTACGCTCAAAATTGTCACGCAATTAGTGTTACGCTCAAAATCGTCACGAAATTAGTAGGGTGTAACGGAACGGACTGCACAGAAAACAATCAACTCAATGATTAGGCTTATCCAAAATTTAAACAATACAAAACTTAAAACAATAAAAATCCAAAATTTAAAAATCTAAAAATCCAAAATTAAAAACCCAAAATTTAAAAATTCAAAGATCCAAAATTTAAAAAATCCAAAATTCAAAAATAAAAAATTCAAAGATCCAAAATTCAAAAATCCAAAATTTAAAAAATAATAAATCAAAAATTTAAAAATCAAAGAGCCAAAATTTAAAATTCCAAAATTTGAAAAATAATAAATCCACAATTTAAAAAATAATAAATCCAAAATTTAAAAATCTAAACATCCAAAATTTAAAAAATCAAAGATCCAAAATTTAAAAATCCAAAATTTAAAAAATAAAAAATCCCAAATTTAAAAAATAATAGATCCAAAATTTAAAAATCCAAACATCAAAAATTTAAAAAATCAAAGATCCAAAATTTAAAAAATTCAAAAATTAGCAATTTTAATATCCAAAATTTAAAAAATCCAAAAATCCATAATTTAAAAATTCAAAATTTAAAAATATAAAAAACCAAAATTAAAAATCGAAAATTAAAAAAAAATAAAAGATAAAGAATTAATAGAATCCAAATACCAAAATTTAAAAAGTCCAAAAACCCAATATTAAAAAGTCCAACAATCCGAAATTGAGAAAATCCAATAATTCAAAATTGAAAAAAATCCAAAAATTTAAATAAATTTCACTTCTGTCGCGTGGCGCTCCACGCACACTTTTTTTAATGTTAGAACTGTTAATCCTTTTCATTGCAAAAAATAAATCAATAAATAACCGAGCAAATTATTTAAATGTTTAATTTTCCCCCTATACATATTCCCTGTTGCAACATAGCAGCTTACTGCTTTCAAAATTAGGCCTATTGTATTCTTTGTAGGCTGATAGAAGTTTATGCAATTAATTACAACGTGTTTCTCATATCAATATACATGAAAAATAAATTAACGTATTTATTTATGTATTTTTATAAGTGGTAGATATGTGGATATTTGCGGGGATACTGTGGTAATTCTTTTCTACCAGTAGATAAATATAAAATGAAAAGGGGGAAATTAAACATTTAAATAATTTTCTCGGCTATTTATTGATTTATTTTTTGCAATGAAAAGGATGGAAGGGTCTTAACATTGTTTTAAAATCTCAATGTAAATCGAGAAGGTCCTACTAACTTAATGGTCTTTAGCGTGCAGGTGCTTGGTTTCTTCCATGCAAGACCAGACGCAACTAGTCGCATAGACAGGACACACATTTGGTAGAGACTTTACAATGGTAACAGTCATTCCAGTTAGTATACAGTTCAATGGGTGTTACAGTATGCACCGTGTCTCCATCTATTGACAAAGTGCTCAACTCATTTATCTGACGTATGGCTATTTAATGAGCGTATTCGCTTTCGGAAATGGGAAGGTGTTTATCGAGTATATAAGATGTATAGAGCCATTAGCTGTCTAGAAGATATCTGGAGCTTTTATGCAACCGGGCATTAATGTTGTACCGACCAAGGTAGCTCAGTTGGTAAGAGCAGCGGCACGCAGAACCGAAGATGCTGGTGCAAATCTTGGAAATGACATTTAATTTTTCAGCCTGACTTCACTTTTCCAAGAAGCAGTTCTGTTAGACTTGACCAGCGATCAGCCGTTCTGATAGACGTGAGCAGCAGTGGACAACTTTGATAGATTTTATCAGCAGTGAACAGTTCTGATAGATTTTGTCCAATAGTTAGTAGGTCTAATGTACTTTCATAACGAATGAGCAGTTCTGGTAGACTTGAACAGTAATAAACAGCACATCTAATGGAATTAACTAACAATTAGCAGCTCTGATAGGCTTCACTAGCAGTCAGTAAGTTATGACTGACTTGACCAACGTCACCAGTTTTGAAAGGCATGCCGAGCAATCAGCAAGTCCGATATTCTTGACCAGTCAACAGTTCTAATAGACTTAACCAGTAGTCTGTGTTCTATAAATCTGAAACATTTAAACGGAGATATAAAGGGCAAGATAGTCGGCTTGATTTCTGGCTACTAAAGGGAATTTTACATTACAATATTAGGCTATAAAATATAACGTTTCTGCTTATAAGCACACCAGCTGTATTAAACAGGGAATGTAAATTAAGGTGAGTGCATTTCTGTCAGTTAAAGTGAACACATGATTAGATAGGTATTATTGAGACAGGGCTATGGCGATGTGGTATTCACAGAGCAAGTGATCACGCCTGCTTTATAGCGAAATGCATTTGTCAGAAGTTTGCTAGTTTCAGAATCACTGTGATCTCCGCAGAGTGACATATTAGCAGATGCCACGTGAGCTTGCATTCGAGATATGAACACGGGTGACTGGTCGCCTGGACATACTGATAAGGATTTACAGCTAGGTGTGTGAGGCGGACGTGATCCAACTATGGATAACAAAGGAGGTAGTTTTCTCCGATTACGAAGGCCACTAAGACACGGTAACTTAAATTTATTACGTTTCTTGTTTTTAAAAAGTACGGTAATTTAATTTTGATATGTGTGTGTGTGTATATATATATATATATATATATGTGTGTGTGTGTGTGTGTGTGTATATGAACTATATAGATGAGAAAGCGTAGGGGTGCAAAATAATTAGAAAGTTCGAGATCGATTATGACGAGCCAATCGTTATCGTAAGAGTGGAAATGCGCAATTCTATATATCATGGAAACAGGGAAAATTCTTTTAACATATTTTTCAACCATTGTGCAGTTTACATTTTTAACATTTTCGTTATATTATTATTATCATTACATTTATTATTATTACTATTATTATTGATATTATTATTATTATTACTACTACTACTACGACTATGTGGCACATCATAATTGTATTAGGTTAATCATTTCTGTACCGGTATTTTCATTTAGAAATAGGGTCTGCCCGGAAAGAGTATAATTACCGGTAAATTATATATAAAGAGTATATTCCTCAGTATTCAATAGGTATTACAAATTTTTTATTAACATTGTATTTTGTGTTTTTGAAATCATTCTTTGAACGTGAAGACTGAAATAGGCTACTACTCACAAAATTCATTGATGCCTGATAACCTCAATAAATGAACACGTGCTGATAAGCATAATCATTCCTTATCAAATAGACCAGAATGTGGTCTATAACCAGAAATAGGATATACCATTTTTTTAACGTTTGGAATTGTATATACTGCTTAGTTTTCTTTTTGTGCTCTTGGTTGTGGTGGTGTATAAACACATAACCATAGACGAAAGAGTGCAGATTTCAGAGGATGTTTCAGAGTGCGAGCAACTGAATGCATAGCATCATATCCCGCATATACGAGGCGCGTCCACAAAGCAAGTTTCCTTGAGGCCGTTTACAGAAACAGAAGACAATTTCAAGGAAATATTTATTGCAACAGACACACCCAGTGTTCAGCTATTTTTCAACTTATTCGCCACCGGAATTGAAACATTTATCTTACCATGGCACCAACTTTTGAACACCTGTGTCATGGAAGTCTGCCGCCAGGTATTTGAACCACTGTGTGACAAACATCTCCGCCTCTCTGTCATTCTTTGTCATTTTTTTAGATGTAGGAAAAGATGTAAATCACTGTAAACACCTTCAAGCCGAACTTCTGCAGGAGACTTGCTAGAGTCCGTTTGGTCTAAGTTGGCACAGTTGAGAAAATTGAGACAGAAGATGTTTGGCAGAAGTCAGGTATTGAACAGAAAGAGATAGAAACATACTATTGTGGAAGGTTACCCACTCCATATTTTGAAGCTGTCACTTTGACGAGGGTGGCAGAGGAGATATACCCATCAATGTAACTGCAAGAAGCAGTGGTTGTCAGTGAGGTTTATGTCACTTTAATCAGGATCTGAATCGCTAAAATCATAATAAATTTGCCCAACACCAAAACTATACTGTATTTGACCCAACGAAATCCTTTAATTTTTTAACCATGAACACAAGCATTTTTCCAATGCACAGAATTCACTTTTTTACTTCATTGCTATTTCCGACAGTGATATCGTATTTTACCAGTGCCCATATAAGTTCAATCCGATCATGAAAACCACCATTAACGGCCGTGGGTGTCGGCATGCTGACCACATGCCCCCAATCCTGCCATCTGCCAGTGGTGTATGACGCAGCGGTCGGGTGGTAAGCCAAGTCCCTCCAGGGATGTAGCGCCACGGAGTTTAGTTTGGTTCATATTAATTCAATAGGGTTTAAGTCACAATGGTATGGCAGTAAACGTATAACTGTGTGGTCGTGTTGTTTCGTACTGTGCCTATCTCGTAATGGCTGTGATTGTCTTGACTGATTTAATTCAGTCATATAGCACTGCTTTTCTTGACACGGGATCAGAATTAATATAGCCTCCACTTAAACAAGTTTGCATGTCTGATTTTCACACGGAGTAGGTATTACGACGAGCTTCATAATCTGTAAGGGTAACTAAATCATAGATGAAATGGGCTGGACATGTTGCACGCATGGGGAGGAAAGACATATATCAAAAGTATTGAATGGGAGACCCGAAGAGAAAAGACCTCTTGGAAGATCTAGAAGTAGGTGGGAGGACAATATAAGGATAGATTTAAGGGAAGTAGAATTTGCGAGGGATGGTTGGATGGAGTTAGCGCAGAATAGGGTTGAATGGCGGGCTCAGGTAAACTCGGCAATGAACCTTCGGGTTCCATAAAATGGATAATATTTATTTAGCTTCCTGAGGAATTGTCTATTGCCATTGAGTAAGTAAGTGTAGGTAGGCACGAGGTTTATTTTGAATTGTAGCTAGCGTTATCCATTAGTGTTATTGAATTTGGAGGAATATTAGGAATATAATTTTGATCAAATCATTTTTGAAGTGCATTCATCTGTTCCTTGATTTAAATTTGCAATACAACATGGAATTAGGGATAAAGCCAGATTCAGAGTACCAACTATTTATTTACTCCTAATATATGAACCCACGTTTCGCTCAAATAAATATTATGGCGGTTAGAATTATGTAAGTCTTTGAGTTTCCGTAAGTAGGCCTATGGAAATCGTCTTGGGGTTAGTTTCCCATTCTACTGGATTCGTTAACTTTGTTTTTTACTCACGTAAAACGGCAAAATTTCATGTAATATTATTCTCCAGAAGTTTTAGAATCCATATAAGGGCACATTTTGTTTCTAAGAATATTTTAAATATGGGTAAAATCGGTAAGAAGTTCACAAAAAACTAACCTAAAATGGCGCTCAGATTGGAATCTCAATAATACAGAATCAGCTGCTAGAAACAGCGCAAGTGCATGCTGGGAAGAAGCCGATGGGTCACGTGGTGCTGGAATCAGCTGCCAACGTGATAATGGTCAGACAACCCTCCGGAAGATATAATATGCCACATTTTCGAAACCGACAAACAGTGTATCGTACATTATTCTAAAATGCAAGGGCGCTTCGCTTCGGCTACCGCCTCCGCTCGCGCACTTAACTAATGTGGTTAGTGTTTTGCATTATTTAGCTTTATGTAGAGGTTGCAGGACCGTATGGAACAGACCAATGACATGCAAGGTCGTTGGGAGCCAATGGGAGTGTTGGTCTGCAAGCCAGAGACCGCATACCAACGCCGAACATCGCGTGCCGAAATCCAGTAGAGTGGGAAACTAAACCCATCGTCTTACTCCCACATAAGGTCTTTCTATAAAAATGTTTCTCTCCTGGTTATTTTTTTTGTACCGGAATTTCCACTGCTTTAATACCTTACACATGTGTTTCAATTTTCGCATTATCGTTTAGAAAAGCGTGATTTATTATTACGGTATCATTATAAATGTCACTGGAATAAAATAATGCAGTAAATCCCAAAGTCGAATAAAGGTGAATATTACAATGTACTTTCAAAAATATAAAATAAATATTTTACACCAACACCATTCACAGTAACAAGCCGCCACGTCTGCTTTTCTACACGACAATATGAGAGCTGAAGCACGCCTGTCAATTACTTAACGGCGAATTTCTTGTTTTTCTACATTTTTTCTATACGACCCTACACTATCCTGAGCTCAGTGGAATAGTGGAGTGAGTAAATTTTGGCTACCTGCTGAATTTTGTGCCAAGATAATGAAGAGCTTGTTGGGTTTTAACACAGCTTTATTAATAAATCCGGAGGACCATTCGACTTTAATAGCGTCGCCCGCAATGCGATGATCTCGACTCCGAGTCCATACCTGCATACGAAATGCATTGCTGGAAATGAAAACGGGTTCCTATCCTATAACTTGAATATGCTTACGCTAACTGTGTTTCGCATGGGACTTGAACCTATGCAGGGCAACTGCATTAATTTGGGGTTCGGGCCGTGTCCCTTTTTTAATTTAAAGTTCCGGTATTCACCTTACAACCAGGGAAAACCACGGAAAACCCTGGTCGGAACTAGCAAGGGGGATTTGGTCATGGTCCTCCATTCTATAATGCCTGGTTGGGGTTGAACCAACCAGTTGGGATACGTGTTAGCTGAAGGCTTATACGTATTGGGAAGGGGCATTGTTAGGCTGAAGGCCTCAACAATTTTGGCGAATTTAATCTAAAGGAATCTCAGCATCGAGAAGCTTAGAGTCTGAACTTTGTGCAATGCTTCTGATGTCGTTGGCAGTTGGAGAAACCTTTAGGTCCTCCTGAATCTGCCTGTTACAGACGTAATGATCCGCCTATATCAGGGGAGGACAGTGCTGTGAACTCCATCGGCGTTCCAGTGAGCGAGCCTCATGAAGGGCCATGCGTTCCTTGATTAGTTTGCATTGCCATAACCAGCCAGGAAAAGGGCTATCACTTTGAGAACTGCCTTGGGACGGGCATTCCCAGTGGGAAGGAATGGAGCTTGTTTAAGCAGATACTTGGTCACTTCAAAACCATCTTCCAAAGGAAGGTCATCGATAAGTTGCTTCAACTTTTCGGAATAACTGTCCGGTGTGGTTGGTTCGGGTCCCGGAACAGTTGGATTGCTATCAGACGACATCTGCGATGCGCCTGAGTCGCTAGGGACCTGGGGTGGTAAAGTGGGTGGCTGGATATGGACCACACGCCCCCGCTCGGTAACATGGCTCCAACCGGGTCCAAGCTTCTCCTGCTCAGTGGAGAGAGACTGGGTGCAATGCCTTTCTTCACAGCAGAAGCGGAGCGTGAGCTCCCAGAACCTCTGGGTCCCCCTTAGTGCGCTTCGCCGCTGCCCCTTTAACTTGCTTTCACTTACTGCAACCCTTATAGTTGGCAGTGGGGGAGGAGTTGCAGTTACAGCACCTCAGGGCATCCTTGGGCGTACTACAACCCCCTGAGGGGTGGTCTCCGTCACAAGCGACACACCTTGGAGTGTAACCACAATTACGCTTTGTGTGACCAAAGCGTTGGTAGTTGCGGCATTGTAGAGGGCCGCTCGGAGCGTGGTAAGATTCCACAGAGATGTGCAGACCACACAAAGTGGTGAGAGCTCTCACCTTCGCTGCCGAGGGTCCACGCGACACTGACACAATAAAGTGCGGAGTTAAAGGACTATCCTTTGCAGGATCGGCGTCGCGCCGCTGCGACCGAAGTTGCAGTACAGAGAGTACGGGAACTCCAAGTGCAATGAGTTCCTCGCGCACATCTTCTGTTGGCATGCGACGCCCTAGGTTCTTCAGGAGCAATCTTACAGACCGCTCCTCCGGCTGAGAGTAGGTATGGAACCTGACTTCCTTCTCCGGGTCGATGGTGCGGAGAGCAGAGATGGTGGCCCGGAAACAGTCGGCAGTATCCGGAACAAGCATAAGAGCATCGCCCCGCATAGCCGCCGTGCCGTTGCCACCAGTCTTTTCTCGCAACCATCTCAAAAAATTGCGAGTGTTTGTCACACAAGCGACATACACAGGGACCTTGTTGCGGAGCTTCCCTGCGGGAATGGCAGCAACATCCGCTTGGGCGTGAAGTGGGCCAATAGGCGCGCCTAAGTGACTGTCAGACTCGCTGTGCGAGCGCCATCGACTCTGCGGCAACTGGCGAACCAGTGACCTTGCTTTGACTGTGTTAAGCCCACATGCCGTGTTAGGAGCATTAGGCTAGGCTTGCAAGGCCGCAGCATACAGTGCTCTTTCCTGGGTGTGACCCAGTTGGCTTCCACTAGAAGTGGATTGTTCGCCCACGGAGAGAGAGACTACGGGGGCCTCTAGACCTTGAGCGGCTTTTTCAGCCACAGTCAGGGACGCATTCCCGGCTAAGGACAATGGCCGAAAAGCCGGGCGCCGAGTGGCTGGTTCCAACGAACCAGCAGAGGTAGGTGAGACTGCCTCAGTGGCCTTCGCAAAATCCCCGGACGAGCCAGGTTGCTGCCCGGCTGGCGCAGTGCCAGCGGGTCGTTCGCTCGGCCTGTTTGCCGGTCTGGCGGTTGCCTTACCGGACTTCTTCGACGCTGCAGCTCGTTTCTTCTTCTCCTTACTCTTCTGCTGCTTCTGGTAGATGGCGCTCATCTTTCTCCAGCCGCTCACGGAGAGTCGGGTCAATCCTGGAGTAGTTCTGCTCGAAAAATTCCATGGAGTCTGCCATGGCTGCCACATGTAGAGGAGACCTAGAGAAAATAGAGAAAGGTTGGATAGAATGGGAAAGGTAGAACAAGCAAGCTCTTTCTGAAGTGCCCTGAAAAGGGCCGTTCGTAGTGTTCTAAAAAGAACAGTTACGAAAGGTGGGTTAAGGAAAGAGAGTAAAGGATGCTCTTTCAGAAAGCCCTTAGAAGGGCGGAAGTTAAGTTCTAAAAAGAACTCTTAGTTCAGGCGGGGTGCGCTGAACGAATGGATATCGAAGATCGATCACCAACAGTAGTCAGTAATAGAGGCTTCCCTCTCAGCCAACTGAAGAGATCAGTAGTCCGGTGAACTCAGATGCTCTCTGCTCTGCTGCCTGCTGCTGACCTGTGCTGCCTCTGTCCATATATCAGAGAGCGATTTGCTTCACACCGCGGCTTTTATAGGAACAGCATCCTTGTATTTCCAATTCTCACCGCAATGCGTTACTTCAAAATCCAATTAAAAAGCGTATAATAAACTTTATTAAAACAAAAGACTGCAGTTAATGTTTACGCAAATGTGAAAATCTGTTTCTACCAGCTTAGCGAGCAGGCACTGCCTGCTGGATCCTACTGCCTTCCAGCAAGGACTGGCGTGAAGGAGTAAACCAGTTAAGCTTGTAGGTGAGACGAGGAACGGGGAATGAAAGGAGGTAGCTACGACTGTCGCCGACGAGTAAATACAGATGATCTTGGGAACATATAGAGACGGAAGGGGGAGGGAGAAATCGCGGGAATTCAACTTTTCACGAACATAATTATAATAATAATTGATTAATGGTATTTGTTGTTGCCTTGGTAATAATTATCCACTGTAACATTATTAATCCAGTAAATGAATGCCGAAAAGGGGCGTGTAGAGGACATGGAAGGGGGAGAATTTTCTTCTTCAGGAATGTGTTGGGGGTAGTTAGGACGTAAACATACTAAAAGTCCCCACCCCTAGCCCTTCCGCTTCAGGGGTGGAAGGGGGTGGAAAAGGCACTTTTTTTTGTTTTTTGCTTATAACTGGAAAAAGGTTAGTCAAAGTGAAAATCTATTTGTATACTAAATTAAAGCTGATAAAATTCTCTACAAATTTGTTTATATGCATTGTTGTATCTAAAACTGTTTTCGAGATACAAGCTCTTGAATATCGCCGATTTTCAGAAAATTTAAATTTACCTCATGTTTTTTTGTTAAATTTGTCCCTCTAACTCCTCAGCCTTTCGGTTTACAGCAAAGTTGTCAGGAAAAGAGTTGTAGAGCATTAAATTGTCTTTAAATACGTATATAGATATTTAATTTATCTTCAACAAGACAAAATTTACGGTAATTTGAAATTCTGGGGTCAATTTTGTGATTTCTCAAGAAAATTGCACAATTATTTCCCAATTCAACAGATTATATATATATATATATATATATATATATATATATATATAAACATATATAAATACGTATACATATAATATATTTTAATAAAGTTCCTCCTTAACCCTTAACTTAACTTATCTGGATCCACTCAAAATCAGCTTTTATAAGATAGACGCAAATATAAAATATTGTTGTCAAATAAAGGTCACAATTATGTAGAAGAAATTTCTTAATTATATATATAATTATGCAATTAAATTATTGTTTTCAAATATATATTTTTAATATTTGAAATGAATAAGTTAATTGTTCAAATAAATAGTATTTTTAGCCTTAACCTTAGTATACTATTTATTTGAACAATTAACTTATTCATTTCAAATATTAAAAATATATATTTGAAAACAATTTAATTGCAACTTGTGGTAGCCAAGCATTGAATAAAATGGTAAAATTGCCATTTTCAGATATCAAGTTGTCACGCAAAGACAAGGCACTCCCTATTTCCTCTGTTACTTCATCCAACAATACCCATGACGAAAATGTTTCAGTAGACCCTTTCTTACTCTTCCAAAGGATTTCCATTAGCAAAAAAGTGATGAAGACTTGAAGGATTTTTTACGATACGAATTGGCTCCATTTCCCTTAGCCCTCTTCAATGAAGGTAAAGTGTGTTCCCTATTACAGGCCATGGAGGCCCAGAGGGTTCCAGGAGGTTGAGGCTCCCATATTTTTAGACATCGGCACGTGAAGGTGGTAAGGTTGTCAGCCTTACGCACCGGCCGCCTTTACCCCCAGGATTGCTCCTGGTACTCATTTCTGTTAGAGGATGAGTCGACCCCAGGGCCATAGTGCCACCAGAAGGATTAGGCCAATTGAAAAACTCCAACGACCTCATCGGGGATCGAACCCGCGACCTTCCGGTTTGTAGCGCAGCGCCTCAACCACTACGCTACGTCGTACCCCCTTCAATGAAGGTGGTATGAGAAAAACCAACAAATCTGTCCTGTACAAACTGTTTGAATCAACGGACGAGACCGTACATTTACTAAACTTTGATGTAGTTAATGATGGGGGATTTCTCATACATAAAGTAATCTGGCAAAAAGGATCCTCAGTCTCCGCAATTTGTGATGGATACGTCAAATTCGTCAAGACCCACTACCCCGGGAGGAGATGCACTGTAGTGTTCCATGGATACAGCAACTCACCAAGCAGCACTAAGGCGGCCGAACAAGGAAGACGCTACCGAATAAGAAAGTCGGTAGACATCAATTTCAATCTGGACACCGAAATAACAGTGAATGAAGAACTGTTCCTCTCCAATCCGCACAATAAAGACAGACTGATCAACCTACTGAGGTCTAAACTTGAGGAAAACGGCATCGCAACCCATCAAGCATCAGACGATGCTGATGTACTGATTGTAAGTACAGCTGTTGAACAATCAACTAGAGAAACAACTAATGTGGTGTAACGTTGTACGTACGTTACGTATAAAAAGTGCTATGGACCACGAGGGAACTATTCATAAACAACGGAAACCATAGAAACTATCGATACTGTGTCAGTTTTGTTTGAATTACAGGAAGAGGAAAGTGCGCATGCGCGCGCGCAGGAAATGGAAAAAGAAGACCGTTACGTCTCAAGAAGGGAGGAAAGAGTAAGCATCAGAGAGTCGGCGAGAGGAGTCAGAATTGGAAGGCTGAAGTAGAAGGTTGTGGAGTTGGCGGACGAGGCCTGGAATGAGCGGCAGTAGTGACGACGTAGTGGCCTGACGTTCCCTGTCAGACTTAAATTGGGAGGCAACCATCAAAACTGGAAATCAACGATCGATGGCTATGTGGAGATAGCTGTGGATGGGAATGAGCCTGAACGTAGTTGGCTTATGTCGTGGCCGCCGACAGCGACCATCCGCTGGGAGTAGAAGAAATGGGCCGAGTCTAAGTGAGGTTTAGATATGGAATGGAATCCTACAGGAAACGGACATCGGACAGAAGGGTGACAAGAAGAAGGAAGAACCACACTAATCTACTTCTTGTTGAGTGTAACAACTATTAATATCAGACACTTCATTTGGGTTTTTGAACATAAAAGAGTATTGATAACTCTAGTTCTGTAGATTCTAACTTATGTTTGACTAATAGATTTCTATTGTAGAAATGAGAGTAAAATAAGGCTAGTGGAAAAGTTAGAAGTTGTAACAGCAATACAGTAATCCAATGTTTCCACTTCCTGTCGGAAAAGTTAAGGTAGAAATAGTTGGGAAGAGAGAAGTAAGTAATAAGTAGAAATCTCTATACTTTTGAGTGTTTTTAAGTGGTTGTACCACTCACGAATCCGTAAGCTAGGTTCAGCTGGTGATGCTTATAAATGCTTTTATATTTTTAAGACAGGTCGCGAGAAGAGTAAGGAAGAAATTATAAGGGGCATGAAAGTAATCCTTATGTGGGCTTCTCCCACTTGGTTTTGGTTCAGGTTACAGATGGATATCTACATGTTGGATGGCATGCTGGCCTGTAATATTTAGTTGCTTTATGAATAAAGAGATTCACTAAGAGATGGTTTTGAAATAGAGCAGAGCAAGTATAAAGGTAGAGAAGGATAGGAATGAAAGAACAGAAGCTTGGGTGATGGTGACTCGCTTAAGAATGAAAGTAAGAATTATCGGTTGTGTAGTTCAAATTCAGAGTTAGGTTAAAAGAGAAAACCTAGAGGAGAAAAAAAAAGATAAGTTACTTAGGTGGGGTTAATTAGTTTCGTATTGGAATTCACAGAGGAATTCAGAAACATAAATGTACACCCAAAACCAAGAATAAGTAATAAGAGTATAAAGGTTATAGGGTTAGTGAAATTGAATTAGATAGGAATTTGAATGAATGACGACCAGAAATGAAAGTATTGCGGGTTGAAGTAAATTTAAGAGAAAGGGCGAGTAGCATTGAAAAAAATCACTTAAGGTGAATGTAAAGAGGAGAGTAAGGTTAAAAGAGAGAACCTGATAATTCTTTTATAGTTGTTATAAATTAAATGGAATAAAAATAACTAAGAATTATAAAGGTAGGGATACTATATGGTGATGTGAACACTGGAAGTATCAAAAACAAAAAAAGGAAAATTAAAGTAAAGTCTAGTAGTAGGTTTGGTCCGAACCTAGCAAGTTAGTAATAATTACTAAAGGATTTCTAGAGCTCATCGATGTCCGAGGCGTTTATCAGCCCCAAGAGCAGTTAGGAAACTTGTCAGGGACCTTGGGCATCGATTTATCAAAATTAAGTTTTTTATAGGCCTTTAACATTTCACCGGTTGCAGGGGAGAGGTCAGGTTGACTGTAACTCAGAACCTAGACCCCGCCACTGTATCGGAGGTCTATCGCCATAGTTCAATCTGTGGATATAGATCTAAATTTTCACTTCATTCTTCGATATATTGTCTTTACTATCTATCTTTAAAAACTTCTTCTTTGACTGGACAGACAAGGACATGCTAGTACAGTGAAAAAGTAAAATAGAATACACCATAATTGAAAATGAACATTTATTAAAAGAAGTATTAACATTGTAGGGTTTGATACAATTTCTTTGTTGTGAAATTCAATTGTTGATATCGTAAAAGGTTGTTGCAAGAAATATTGATGTTGAATTCGGGAAACAACCTGTAACATAAATTTAGAAATTACTTGGTGGGAAGGTAGTAAACCAGTATAATGCTGAAATTAATTCAGAATACTAACCTTATCAAGAGTAGAAAGTTTAATATAGTGCTTCATCCTGTAAATGTTAATTTTGGATAATAGTGATATATAAATAGTTATAATTGTAAGAAATATACTGTCGACGAGCAGATCTTTGATATAAATATATATATATATAGAATTAAAACCAGTGCAATTTAAAATTAAATCTGTAAAATTAGTACACACAACCTGAATATTGTTGAATAAAATATTATTGTCATTTGTTGAAAGAAAATTTAGTTAAAGTGGCTTTATTTTTCAAGTGATGAAATAAACATATTAACTCCTTTAAATATTAAGAATCCTACCCTATCTCCATTGTATAAAAGCTAAGCCGAGGTTCTTGTATATATAACCTTGTATATACATAAAATATTCTGTGACTGGACTTAGAAAAAAAAGAAAAAAAAATCATAATTAGGAGAGAAATTAATAGTGGTGATAAATTAATTTGGGAATTAGATGATGAATTGATGGATGGCGCCCTATATAAGTATTTCCATCAATAAAAGAGAATTTTTTTTACAACAATGAAATTATAATGAAGAAGTTTGAGAACACCCTGTAGAGGTGGTGCATTGATATTAGCATTGGAAAGTTAGTTTGCGTGTGGCGTACCTAGGAATGTTAAAACAGGTGCACTTACGTAACTGGGTAACTAGGTCACTGTTACGATAGTTTATCAGACGTCAGAGCAGATCACGTAAAGATATACTATTGAAAGATAGAGTAATAAAATAAACTGTAAAGTAAAGTGAAAGTAAGTCCGTCACAGTGGCTGTCATTGGAAGATGTTGATCTCGCATTGCTACTTACTGCAAATACCCCACCCGATCACAATATTTTACTTATGAAACCAGGGAGAGGAAAAGTTGTAACCAATGTTTACTCCACTCGCCAAATGCAGCAGCTTGGTCTGAAACAAATTCTGTTCCTGCATGCTTTTACTGGCTGCGATTCAACGTCAGCAACATTCCGAAAGAGTAAACTTGGTTTTGTCAAACTCTACCAAAAGCACCGAGATATTCGCAGAGCAGCCGAAGTATTTTACAACCCTTCCTCCTCACAAGTTCAAATTGAGGAAGCTGGACGAACGTGCATGCTAAGATGGTATGGCGCCCCAGCAAAGGAGTGCTCCCTTAACACCTACCGTTACCATTCATTTCTAAAACCGATGACCAATGTAAAACCTGATCTCTCGTCACTTCCACCAAGCGAGGGGGCAACCAAAGAACACGCCTTTCGGACATACCACCAAGAGCAGCTCTGGTTAGGAAACCAATTACCTCCAGAGTCATGAGGTTGGGAAGGCAAGGGAAATCATCTTGCTCCAGTGCCGACCAAAGACCCAGCAGCACCACAAGAAATTTGAAGCAAGATTTTTTTGTAAATGCACCAAGGATTGTAGCAGTCTTAAATGCGGCCGCAAGAAAGTTTCGTTAAACTGTTCCCCTTTATGCCAAAACTGCCAGGGGAACTGTTGGAACAAGGCACCTTTAATGGACGAAGACGACGATGAGGAAGAAATGGAGCCCCTCCAAACATCCCCTGGAGACGCTGAATCCGATATCAAAAATGTGATGGAAGATAACGGAGATTCTCAGCTCCTGCTAGATTCAGTTGTGAAGATGCAGCCAGAAGCCGGACTTTCTCGTCCCAAGAGAGCAAGGACAACATTAGTGTCTTGAATATACTGTATTTCTTTAATATTCGTAGCAAATGCACATTGATTTATTTGTTTAATATATGCAATTTTTGTGTATTACTGTTCGTTACTATACATCACCTTCTTCAACGATTTTCAAATTTTATACTTTTAAAATCTAGAATTTCTTTCTAGTATTCTTTTTTCGAAATTAAACCATTTAAAAATTGTTAGAACTGTATAATTTGCCCATTCCTAATTATCATTACGAACTTTTGGTAGAATTTAGAATTATCTCTACAGAGATGAAAGCGGTTTCTTGGATCCAGCGTGTTAAAACACACACATATGTTAATATATATAGTATGTATAGTGTGTGTATATATGTATGTATATATGTATATAACTTATATGTATATATGTATATAACTTATATGTATATACATATCTTGAATTAGGAAATAACAAATGTAAAATTTTCTTGAAAATCACAAAATTTACCCCAAAATTTCAAATTACCACAGCTTTTGTACTGTTGAAGGTAAATTAAATATCTATATACCCATTTAAAGAAAATTTAATGCTCTACGAGTATTTTCCTGACGATTTTTCTGTGAAACGAAAGGCTGAGGAGTTAAAAGGACAAATTTAACAAAAAACATGAGGTAAAATAAAGTTTTCGGAAAATTGGCGATTTTCAAGAGCTTATATCTCGAAAACAGTTTAGATACGACAACAATGCATATAAACAAATTTCTAGCAAATTTTATCAGCTTTAATTTAGTATATAAAAATATTTTCACTAGGACTCACCTTTTTCAAGTTATAAGCAAAAACCCCAAAAAAGTGCCTTTTCCACCCCCTTCCACCCCTGAAGCGGAAGGGCTAGGGGTGGGGACTTTTAGTATGTTTACGTCCTAACTACCCCCAACACATTCATGAAGAAAACAATTCTCCCCCCTTCCATGTCCTCTACAACCCCTTCGTTGACTGGACATATTGAAATTTAAGAATGTTACAGAGGCCTTTTTATGCATCTTTCCAGCGTCGTTCCCACGTATGTACAGTAGCGCTTCTAAGCTGCTTCATTAGTTCTGAACGATTATACCTTTTTTAAAGTCTTGATTTTGTTCCCGCTCGGCTGTTCGAGTAGGGAGGTGGTTTCGTATTTTTTAAGCATTTACTTTTTCCTCTGGTAGCAGATGTACTGGGATTTCTCCAGCAATAACCGGTAGCGCGTCATTTGATGTAGTCGAATATGCTCTTGGGGCTCTTAAGTAGAGCTTGTCTCTGTGCCGTAATTAACTTACGTTTATGGCTTGCATTTATGTATGGAGCCCATTCGTGGGCTGCATATGTCATTAGTGCCACTAATACTGCCAAGTATAGCCTTTCATAATTTGTATATTTGTATGTTTGATCTGAGAGCCTACCTAACCGATGTAGTGCACATTTTTTCTACTTGTCGATCCATCTTGTTGCCTGCTTTGAGCTCTACGCCTAGTTAGCGCAGGGACACTGCGCTTTGGATTCGGGTTCCCAGCGCAAATATTCTGGAATGTCTTCGTGGATGTAATTTCCCTTTTAGGAGCAGGCACTTCGTTTTTCCTTGTGATAGTTTTAATTTGGCCTTGTTGCACGAATTGGTGAAAAATAACATGACGGAATTTCCTTTCTCCTCTATTGAGGCTCTGCTATCTGCTTCGATAACGAGGACCATATCATCTGCAAAAGCTACTGGCTATCTTCTGTTATTCCTTTAGCTTTATCAAATACTAGGTTCCAGAGTTTAGGACCTAGTAATATATCCAGGAGATGCATGTGGAACACTGCACCACCCTTAGTTATTAGTTCCGGATTAATCTCGACAAGTCCTGTGGCTTTCTTTGTCTTTGTGGAATCTATAAATCTGCGTTATCAAATGATTGGATATGTTCTCCGTCTTCTATGATTTCTTGAGTATATGTGTACGGATTTGCCTTTGTTCAGCTGTCTCATTCTGTAGATCGTCATCTGGCACAAGCGTCGTAAGTAGTATGTCGGCTATTTCTTCCCATGCTTCTGCTTGTCTCCCGTCCGGTCTTTTGAGACTAGTGGTTACAGTCTTGTTTTTAATTTTGCATGCTTGTATGCGATAAGCCACTCCCCAGGTGTTGTTCATGCTTTGCTCCGCTGTCATGCCAGCTGTCTTTCTTGGCTTCGTGTATTGCACGGGTATATCGTTCTCTGTGTTGTCGATATGTTACGTGGAGTCTTTGATTTTCGTGTCCGTTCGTCCACCACCTCACAGTGGTTCTTTTCGGGAGCGTTTTCTGTATGGCCTTATTTGCCGCCTTTCTTATAACGTTGCTGATGTCTCTAATTCTAGTCGGTACGTCTGTTTTTTTTAACCAGTGGCTCATTGTTCTGAAATTGCTTCCTGAGTCATGTCTGGTAGTTGTTCCAGTTTGCGTTTCTGACTGAATAACGTCTATATAATTCTGTTTCTGTCTGTCTTGTTGCTCTTATCAGTATTTGTACGACTCGGTGAGAACTTGAGGTCACGTTTAGTAGTTGTCATGACTGAATTTGTGGGACCATCCCCGATTTGGTTGTTGTAATGTCTATATATGATATTCTTCTGATCGTTGATGATGAAGACGGGTTTTGTGCCCAATGGACTTCTGATGTTTAAGTCGGGTACAAATTCAGGAGATACCACAATGACGTGAATTTTGTCGATTATAAAAAATGGCTTACGACTAAATTAATATCCAACCTTCTCAAAAACTCTGTTCTGGTAATCGATAATGCACCATACCACAACGTAGAACTTAATCCCGCTCCAAATTCCTCTTGCAGGAAAGCAGTCATGATGGATTGGCTTTCATACATGGTATTCCATTTTACTCGAAAATGCTGAAACCAGAATTTATGCAGTGATTAAACTCAGAAAGCCCGCTTTGAAAGCCTTCAAAATTGACGCCCTTCTTTCTCAATATGGACATTCCGTTCTACGACTTCCACCTTACCGCCCCGACCTAAACCCCATAGAATTAATTTGGAAGTCACTCAAAGACCGCGTGGAAAATAAAAATGTACACTTTACTTTGTATTCTGCAATGCAATTGGTAGAAGAGAAATGTCAGTCCATGACATCCGAAGACTGCATTTCAGGATGCCGACACGTTCGAGACATTGAAGAAACGTACATTGCCCAAGAAACGGCCACTGATGCATTAACAGAACAGCTGGTAATTCAAGTGGGAGATGACAGTGACGCAGATGACGATGCTGCTGCTGCTGATGATGATGATGAGTACGCCGGTACTATGTCTGGCGTTGAAGCTTTGTAGACCCAACAGCGATATTCTATGAGTTACATACCATTACTCAAATAATATTTAATAACTACGAGGAACAAGTACAGTACTTTATTCACTTTATTTTTGTTTTCAATAGTTACGGGATATTATGAACCCCATAGTTTGGAATGAATAATACAGTATATGCATTCTCTTCTGCCCCTACTCCATTGCTGCCGGCGGACGATAAGCTATCTGCGGGAGTTTGGTTCAGGTCCTAGCGTCCCAGTTATACCATTCTACTACTTAATATTATTTGCATCAAGAACACTCCGCGCATTGCATCCATCAGAGTGAACAAATTGTTGTATCATCCCATGCTCTTCTGTGTATTTGTTTAGGTTCATCCGGAAGTAATTAGTAAAAACAGAATCAGGTAATTCTGACGTCATTTTAAATTGTCCATGAAAGAAGTCATTAGGGAATTTCAGTTTCTTGGATGTCAATTAATGAAGTAAAATCTCTTCTTCAGCAGCTCAATTTTCAATCAGAGTCTGAACTTAGATCTATTAAACATAGTCTTATTCCTGAATCATTCGTTTTCGTAACAAACAATAAATTTGAATAAAATGCACGCATCTACAGGGCGAAAGAACTGCGTTGCAATATGCGTTCTCCAACGCGACGCATGTTGCGCGATCTGGTCATGCCGCTCGCATCAATGTCTTCTCACACGCGTCAAACACGTCCCAGTATGCTCCTAGGCTTGTCGAGAGCAAAGTACTGTTCGTGCCATTTTAAGAAGACCTCGTCCCAAACCATCGTCTATCTACAAAATAATATAATAGCATTGTTCCCTTCTCCGAAAATCTGCACAGACACCGACAGAAAACAGGTGCTCTTGTTTCAAATCTTCTTTCCCCAGCATGGATTTCCCCAGTGTTGCCGCAGTCATTCGCCACTTCTCAAGTGAAGTAAACGTGCTGTGGTACGTATTTGGCAACATTGTGCTGGACTGCAGACAAGTGTGAATACGCCTAATTGCCTTTCTCTTCACTGATTGACAGGTCGAGGATTAGGGTGGCAGCAGATGGAGGCAGTTCTTGAGAAAAAAAAAGTGTTTTAAGAAGTTGCACCGACAATATGTTCAGTACACTTCCTGGTCAAGTCTAAACGCTTTCTACCCTCGTTGGTTGTTCGTTCGAACCTAGCTGCAACGTCACAATATATATGTAAAATATTAACTTATAACACCTAATTTTTGTCATTAAAACTTAAATAAGAATGGAAAAGATGGACTTCTGGCAGTTCTATCCAGGATCTGTAGCTTTCCTTTGTTTCAGATGTCGGATTTATGATAAGCTTGGATCCCTCCAATAAGTGATAAAGCAACAGAAAGTAAAGGAAGTAAATAAACACGAGAGTATCTTGTCGAAATTACGTATTTTTGGGTGTTCATACTTCGTATCTCTCAGTTACATGTTGTTGTGAATGTCATAAAATGTCCCCACGGTTTTGTTACTCCGTTAGTGCGTTGTTGGTTTAGTACGAGTATTTCACATCAGGTCTCTCCGCTTGCGACTCATACGGTAATTCAGTCTAATTTGATTTTTGTTTGCCGTCGGAGTCGTTTCCCAACTGAGTGTGCTAATCAGCTGTACAACGGATCTGTTCCACATCCAAGTACAGACTTGGTTTCCATCGTCTTACTGTAATTAAACAAATCGGGCAACTTAATGAAACATCGTTTGAATTATGATTTTAAAAGCTATTCAATAGTTTTGGCTTAATTAGTCATTAGCATAATTTAAATGCTTAGCATGTCCCACTTGTCTCACTATCCTTAAAGTAGAGACAGCATTTGAATATTTCAATGCCCAAATTTTAGTTGGAATTGAATATGTGATAATCAGGGCCCGGATTCTAATGACACGTCATCTTTTTATTGATGCTGCATAGACATTGCCAACTTGTGGATAAGTCGTAACCATAAAAACGCTAAACACCTTATACACCTGACAATATTTGTCTCATACTATAGGGTAGCCATGTATATGACAAGTGAAATTGGGACGATAGTTGGGAGGGATAAGTACAAATATAAATAAATGAGATTAGTTTTAACATGACTTACCATACCAGTCATATTTTTCGACTTTGTTAAGATCTCAGTAGGTTCTTATTTTTTAAATTACACGCATAAAATTCACAACAGAAATGTTACATGTATTAATAAGATTGCTTTAATTGATACTTTCAATTAATTGTCTTCTTCCAAGACCACTAAATGTTCATGAGCGAAAATATCTTTTCCACATTAGCATTGCGGCTAGGAATGTAAAATTAAAACAGCTCCGGGGTTTTGCATGATTGAAAATTTACACCCACTTTGTATCAGCTTGCTTATTTGTGTAACTTTTAAATTGGCTTACCAGTAATCAGAATATTTAAAATATAAACTTTTTTTTTGTTCAAATGTAATAAGATTGGGAAATATACAATTTTCTTGTTAACGTGTCATTCTATTAATTATCGCCATGTTAGAAGTGGAAACGTGGTGGTTGATATGATATAATCTTTATTTAACTGTAGATTTGTAGACATCTAAATCGGGACCTCCCGAAAATTTGGTGCGAATGGTAGCTTAACTGTACTATATAAATTATGCACTATATAAATGAAGTAACATAATGCATACGGAAGAATTTATCGTGAGGTCTATTCAAACAGGTCCAGCTAGTGTATTGTAAGTTCAGGCCACTGAATGATTACAGTAAACCAATGGTTCCCAAACTATGGGGTGGGTCGCGGGAGAAATTTCGGTGGGTCGCGAAAGGGTGGGAAAAATTAAACTTGTTTTCAATATAAGGAAAGAGTGTTTAATTTAAGAATCCAAACAAAACTTTCATATCTGAAGGAAACATTTATTGCTACCAAGTACAAAGTTATAACTATATCTATTGAAATGCATATGAAAAACATGTGCTGTTTTTTATATAGTCTATATTGGTTCGTTATGTAGTAGTGGGTCGCGAAAAAAAATATTTAGCCTATATTGGTTATCGTTAAGTAGTAGTGGGTCGCAAAAAAATTTTTTAGGTGAAGGTGAGTCTCAGGACAAAAAAGTTTGGGAACCGCTGCAGTAAACAAATGGATGGTGGTTCACATATTATAAGTTTCCTTGTTCTCTGCGCCTTGCGTTGGCATCTCGCCACTCAACTCTATCACGTTCTGTTTATTGGTGGCATTTAATTGCAGAGATGATGCATGGTGACCTTCCCTTCAACTTGTCTGTCACTTCACGCTGCTCCTGGTTTGTTTATAAGGGCAGAGAAAATTGGCATCGTTTTCAAATAAATTCAGAATGATGAAACACGGCATACTGCTTTAAGTCTTATATTTTAACTTTCCTTGCGGTTATTTACCAACCTCAAACATTGCGTCTTAGAAGTGTGTTTTCTTTCGACATAGGATTTGGAGCTGTAGAACAACGCGGATTTTAGGATGAAAACTTTCCCAATGGTACATTTTTTTAGCAGAACGATTTTTAAAACGTGAGAATTCATCATATGTCTGTTTCTGATCGAAATATATGAATGTGTCGTTACATTAAGCTTCACCTATAGGCTAAACTGTAAGCGATCATAATTAGGCCTCAGACATGAGTTCAAATTGGAGAATCATTATTGCTCTTAGACTGTGCTTAGAAAGTTAGAAAGAGAGATACTTGTATTTAATTGCAATGAACTTCTTGTAGTGTCTTAGACCTATATGTTTCTATGTAGATGTTTATTCCAAGTAGTTCTGATCTGCTCATCCCGTTTAATGGCAAACATAATATAAAATAGCCTATATTATGAGGGGGTACCTATTGATTGAGGTACTGCAAAACACACGAGAAGGTCCCTGGCCTTTGGGATTTTTCATCATTCCAGTATTCTGGTGAACTGTGGCCTTGGAATCGACTCGTCATCTGAAAGAAAATAATACCAAGAGAAAATAAGACAAAAGTAATGTTTTGCAGTGTGCAGCAAAGTTCAGCCTTTTGGCCGAGTGGTTAGCGTTGCTGACTATTAACCGAAGGATTGGATTCCTGGTTTTGTACTGGGGATTTTCTTAGATCAGGGATTATTCCTTGGTGTCTGTGAACTGGATGTTTCTGTTGTCATTGGTTTTAAGTTACGTAGGGGACTGGAGCACTCGAAAAAATTTGCTGATCATATCCTTTTGTGGGATCACCAGGGGTCTCTGGCGACCAGATGGACCTACCTTAAACAGTACGTAGGAAAACCGGCGAATGTCTCTGAATTGGGTAGGCCCGAATATCATGAAGTTAATATATGAATTCGGTTTCGATCCTAAAATCAATCCCACCATATGAAATATTGATTATTTATGATCCTGTTCAGAATAGACTTTTCTGAAGACCTTCAGCAGTTGTGAGTCAACTAACAACCATAGTCCACACATTTTTTGTTTTATTTTATTATGCAATTTCCAATGAACTTGCATAGAGAAAAACTTCATAACGTATCTGAAAGGTGTTAGAGTGATTTTTAAAACTCTGTTTTTTTATTTAGTTTGAATCGGGCAGCTGTTATCTGTTAGAAACATGCGTTATGGAAATCAAGTTGGAACTATCAGAATAAGTTTTTATGAACGTCGATCTGTCTCAATTAGAAACCAATTGTCTTGGTGTTTTGGCTTGCAGCTTTTGTTTACTGCCCAGTATTATGCGACAGCTAATTCAGATGTACCGGTAGCCTGACAGCGCCTTCTAGATGTTTACATTAAAATGATTGATAGCTTTCAAAAAACTCAAATAACTTAATCGGTGCTGTTGACTAATTCCCTGAGTGTATTAACATCTGCGTTGTGGTTCCTGATGTTCCTTGCAGTTTTTTTTCTCCCTAATATGCCGTGATTTTGACAAACTTGTTACGTGTTCCTAATATGTAGCACAGAAACTCTTTTGTCTTCTGAATTCTATTATTATTAATAGGTGAGTCAAATTCTATCAGACAATAGATAAACATAAATAACTTTATATTATTATAGGACTGAAGATGATCACATAGATCGAAATGCGCATATCCTAACGAAATAGAGGCCACAAGTTCAGTCGATGCAAGGATACTACCACAAGCCATCATCAATCCAGCGATTCTACAATTAACATACAACTACCTAGATTCAGTGTACTAAAGTAAAATCTTATGTTAATGACTATTTGCTGAGATATTCGGCAAATTTACTTATATTCAACAAGTAGGAAACAGACAATGTTTTACAATTAAACTACAATTACATAGTCCCAGTGTACATAAGATTAATTTTACATCATTGACTATTTGCTGAATAATTCGGCAAATTTACTTACGCTTAATCGTCAGGACGCAAACAATGATTTGACAACACATTTTTTAATTTTTTAAGTTTATGCAACATATAAGACAATATATTTTTAAATTGGATGCATTCAGCAATGTACTATTTAAGGTGTAAATATGACTAGCATAATATATACTACCATATTATAGGACAATAGTTAAACATTTACAAGTCAGCTCCATCAGATCCATAACATTATTGAAGAATATGTAACAGTATGTATGGAAATTGTATACATGAGTGCTATATATGTAAGTATTCAATTAATATTACACTATTGTAGAATGAAGGGCTAAGTAAACATTGCATACATTGAACTTTTGGTTAAATTTATTTTGTGCTCTGTTGAGCATGTTCCAGCACCCTTCTCTGACCATGCAGTTGTGATTTTGCGTCTGAAGTTGGATACATATATCCCACCCATGGTCGCTCATACTGGAAATTAAATGTGTCTCTTCTTCATGATCCTGTGGTGCAAGACCAATTTCGTGTTCAGTGGAAGTGTTGTGCCCCATCGAAGTTTCGATAACACTACACATGTCAGGGATGGCTTTAAGCCTTTAGGAAATGGATAGGCACTGCTGTGGATAATATAGGATAACATGCAATGTGATTAATTACTTTCATGCACCATTTAAATAATAATCATAAATACTAAAAATATAAATATTAATTTATTTTAAATTAATATAATAAAATTATCTAAAAATGGTATTTGATTCTACATAAATTATATTTCTCTTTACTTCAAAAATTTGACTTTACTTTTCTAATAAAACGTGTTATAACATCTTCATATTTCTTTTGAAATAAACTACTGAAATTATCTTTATCCTTTACTGAAATAAATGTTTAAACTTACAGTTTATTCTTGACAGAAATTCCAGCGTCATCATCTTGATTTGCAGGATTACTTCATAGCCGTTGGAAAGCTGAGCAACAAGAGAGCTTTTAGCGGCAATGCAAGCCCTTAAATAAATTTTCTACATGACGCTAGTACCCCGAAAACCTACCGTCAATATGTCGCGGGAGGTTTGATTATTATGCGTCTATTTCGGTACATAAATCGTTATTAATATAAAGTTTTCATTAAACACTCTGTGATTTAATGTATACTTCGGTAAACTGAATGCAAAACAGGAATATACTCTGTTCGACAAAAATCGCGAATATTCGGTCTTATTCCGAGATTTTAACCAATAAAATACATTTATGATTTATGCAAAAATTGCTATCCACACACTGTGTGTTAAAAAGAATGCCTAACTCAGCAACCTTGAAGAGCAGATGAACTGAAGCTAATGTGCTGACATATACACATTCTTATACTCATGACACTTCCTGCTGTCTGCTTCCATATAGCCTTCCTTCATATGGTAACTTAAATTATCAAAATAATAAATATATTTTTGTTTCGTTCATTAGGACCTAACGTTCTGGCACATAACACAGCCCTTATCTCTCAAAAAAGGCGATTACTATCAATATAGTACGCGCTTTTCAATTTGTTTTCATCCCTCCTGCTGGGTAGGCCAAAATGTACAGGGTGGCTTGCGAAAGACTTATCTATTCGCTTGGAGCCCCCTCAATTCATACACATGTCTAAAGAGAGTCCATTCTCGACACTGACCTATTGCCTACTACCCTCAGGGTAAGGTGATTTCCTTCACTCCTAGGAGACTGGTGCATGTTGAGCCAGAATGAAATGATCCTTCCATTAATATTTCAATACTAATTAATAATAATCATTGATCCAAGTTACCATAAGAGATACAGCTCTCAAACTATTCAAAAAAAAAATATTACTTTTCAAACAAAACTTAATAACATAATATTTTAATTTGTTAATATCGTCAGCATAACTTTTCCCACACAAAACTTTAAATATTACTTATCATAAAATTATATAAATGCTTTCTAAAATTAAATTTTTCCATTAATTAATAAGTTGCTCAACTTTTCATTCAGCTGTTTTTAATAAAATCTAAATTAATTATTTCAAAATACTTTTAAAATGTTCATTAACTTTCCTAATTTTCCCAAAAAAAATCTATAATAATGTCTTTTGTTTATGCTTTTTGTCTTCCTTTAACGACTTTAAAAAAAACATTGTTGATTCCTTTACGACTTTCGTCGGTCATGGTCTCGGTGGTCATTATAGGTAGGGTCCTTCACCCTAGCCGGAGTTTCATTCTGTCCTAAGGAAGCATGTGTACTGGAGGTACATATTTTGATCCTCAGGGTCACTCCCAATGGATAACCTATTTAACACAATAATTACCAATATTACAAAACAATAAAATTTTCTGACACCAAAAAAATTTACTTTTTTTTTCTTTTCTCTATTACTTTACTTTACTTTACTCTCAAAAAAAAAAATTTAATTGACTTAAAAATAATATTGCGGTGCAATCAAATTCAAAATTGATTAAATTTCAATTAATTTTAAATTTTATCAAATTATTAACAATGATTTTAAACTATTACTTTATAAATTATCAAAATAATATTTTAATTCTTTTCTTATGTAAACTACTTTTATTCTTCAAAAAAACCATGGATGATGAAGTCATCCGCAAATAATCTTAAATAATCTGCAATAAAATAATTTTAAAATTACAAATTAATGTATTTAAAATTTTCTCAAATTCTTAACAAAATTTACTTTAACAAAAAAAAAATTTCTCATTTTACCATTGGGTATTGTATACCCAACCGGTTTTCATCCTCTCATACGGAACTTGTTGAAACTCAATGTTGATCACATCAATAAAAATCCTTTAAAAGCAGGGTCTCTGGTCCATTTAACGAAACTGCTGGGTGCTGTAAACTGCAATGCTGAAAATACAAAAAACAATCTACGGGACATAGGGATCTGGATATCACCTAAGGATGTTTCTTTTGTCTAGGAACGCGTATATCCGTCATAATGACGTGATATAAAATTACTCTATCACATTCTCACAATCGATCTAACCATGGACGAGTTTCTATCTAGTAACGATTTCACTTAATTCAATTTAAAATATCGCATCATGTCAACAATCAACAATAATGTTTCTTTCCTTCTTTTTCTTCTTTTTACTAAAACATACTCTCCGTGCAAAAAATTGTTCAATACTGTATTCCCTTTTCTTTTCTAATTACAATATTTTTCTTGCAATAATATAAGCTATATTTGCCTATAATTGTTAATAACTATTTCATATCACAAAATTACTCTATTTGAATTTTAAATAATTTTAAAATATTAATTACTGATTTAACGAATAAACTGTTTACTACCTATCTTTAATTAATCAATAATAAATGACGGATAAGTGTATCTGAAAACACTGTAAACTAAAATATGAAAATACCACGTGCTGAGCACCAGCAAATGTTCAAAACAGTGAAAATACTCAAAACGAAAATTTAATGTTACGTGCATTTTGTATACTTATACTCACTTCACGTATTATTATGTAAATAACTCCAATATTTAAAACACACAATTTGTTTTTCCAATTACTTTTAAAATTTAAATCCTTCCGACCATATTGTTTCCAAATTACTTTACCATTTATACATTCTACCAAATTTAATTATATTACATTTGTTAAATCCTTTTAAATTACATAAATTGTTTATATTTTCTTTCACAACTGCCAATATTTATAAACCAAACGAAATTTATTTATATTGCAACAAATAATTTAAACTCATCTTGTTCTACTAAATTAATCTAAATGTAATAAAATTCACTACATTTCTGTAAAAAAAATAATTTTATTTTCTAAATGCTAATTCTAATGCATTAATTCATTTTAAAATTTTGTTCCCATTAAAACATTGTACTCATTAAATTATTCAAATTAATATATCAATTTTAAAATCAATTACTGTTTCCTAAACATTTCATTCAAAACTTCATGTTTCCATACCAAAATCCGTAAATTCTGTCCATTTATATCCTAATATAAGTGTTTCGCTTTCTAGCTTTCTCCCAAAATACTAATTCTTGTTTAGATTGAGGCCGTCCTGAGACGAAAATTCAGTTAACAGGTTCAGTACTGCTACTATGAATTTTATCCCTGCAACTAAACATATAAACTAACTTAAATAAGTTCGTATTTCGGTTTACCGTTAAACTCGTATGGTTAAGATTCAATTATCTGACTTTCCAATAGGTTATGTAATTTTGTCTTGGTTTACTTTCATTGGTCTATGGCAATTCCTTTTAATTCATTCGCTTCTTGTCGTATGGCACTAACTATACCTACAGGTGAGTCTTTTATCCTCCCTAATCGTCATTAGGGACTAATTATCGCAGGGGCTTTACTCCTTCCCTGGATACTCAACGAGATAGGAGAACTGTACTTTATGATTCCTTCTTTTGGAATCCTGGGCTAGCCACTCGAGCAGTACTACTCTTATTAATCATCATTATTATCATCATTAACATCTAATACCCTTTGATTAGATCACCTTGACTGGATGTCCTTCCCTATAGGATCTCTTTCTAATATTTTACATATTAAGCTTATTCATCTGTGGCTCTACTCTGCCACTATCACTCTACAACCTGACATAGTTGGATAAAATTACGGAAGCTTCCCCGTGACAACTCTCTCATCATGTTACATTTAAAGTACATGATCTATTCTGAATGCACATAAGTTTTACGTTTTAATATATTTTGAGTACTTCTCTCTATTAAAACGTTTTGTACGAAACTGGTTTAAAACTTCTAAATTCTGCGTAATTCAAAAATCTTCAATTAAAATTAAAATAAAATTTCTAACTTATTTTGTAAAATAACTGATATTACATCACGTGCAATAAAGTTAACTACAGATTTTCTAAAATAATCTTAACTATTCGGTCTAAAATAATTATAACTGCATTATACAAAAAAAATTTCTAAAAATATCAAATTGTAAATGTTATCATAAAAATCACATAAATGCTTTAATAACTCTCGTTAAAATTAACTAAATTTCCGTAATTGCTCTTTATAAAATTAATTTATAAAATAAATTTTGACTTCCACGCGCGTTTGTTCTGTTTAAATATTCTAACTTACAATCTTTCAAGTCTTAACTATGTTTATTTATTTAAAATTAATAAATTCTTAATTTTTTCTTTCAAATATTTTTAAAAATTTTCACTTCTCCATCTGCACATCGTTAATTTTAATCGGTTGTTCCTAAAATAAATGTAACTCTTATCTCCATTAATTAAACTACTCTCAACAAATATAGCTTACATTATTTTTCTCTAATAAAATGATTATTACAGTGAAATCACATGGTTAATGCCGCCAAAGAAAGATAGATCTGCAGCTCTGTCTAGGTTCGGAATGGCATTATACCATATGGTCGCTGAATTAATCAACGCTATATAATTTCAAAAATTAAAATCCTAACAAAATACAACAAAAATTCACAAAATATAATATTTTATTGTCTAACCTTTTTCTTACTTTTTCACACGGAAAATATCAACAAAATACTTTATACTGTTAAATGTGCACTAGATATCAACAATAGAGTGTCACTGCGAAAACAGGCTTTCAACTTTTTGTTTCATGAGGACACACTAACTTATACACACGTCCTGTTTTCTTTCACGATAAGGGCTACACCAACCTCTGATTCGCGAATACTTTATTCTTCCGTAACACTAAACTCACAATCGCACAAAATTATTCTTTAATCTCTATCCTCACCCGATTGTGCTTCTATAGGGGAAATAGGTCTCATAGTGGGGCGGTGTAGTGAAACTAATACTCTAATAATCCACTATTCTGGCATCTTCAGTGTAACTTTTCCATACACTGTATATCCTTACATAATTTAACCATAACTTCCACGCCAGTTCAGACCCCGAGATGTTATACAAGTCTGGTAACCAGGATGGTTCATTTCTTTAGCAGTCCCCTAATCGCGTTCTACTTGATTCATTATCGCCTTTTTCCGTACTCGAGGAGCGAGCGAGTATTTTCGGTTAATTACTCCGAACTCGACATCTGAACCCTTTCGCAACGAGACGGTTCGTGCTATGAAATTTTACCAGTACGATTGTATTACTCTCTCCATATGACACCAGTCAGTACAGTTCTCAACAGGGAAATTGGTACCTATTTCATTGTCCTGTAGTATCTCACACAAGTTACCCTCCTTTCATGGGGTACTTCTATTACGGGTATCTCGACGGATCCCTAATCAACCATAGCGTAATTCCAATTGCTCACCTTTCGCCTTATCTTATTGCTTTATTACACTGAATTTATAACAAACACTGCTGAATCTATTTAAATCTGCAGGCCATGAATCTTTCTTTCTTAAGTTGCCATAACCATTACTTCAGTGGAATACCCTGGGATTGGTTTAATTAAATCTCTTCATCGAGGACCTTGCCAGCCTCGAATATTTTCTTTGACCAACAACTTTACTTATAACTCTCGTATCCTAAATCCCATCCACTTTTCTTAAACCCTATTTCAAAGTTGGTTTCAAATGACAAATTAAATCTCCAATAACCTATTTTTAATGTCCCTTCTTTTGTGGTTCATCTTGCCTACTTGGTCACTGTTACTTTCGTGTTTTCTATTTAATATATACAACAATTCGCTTTTCGCACATTTCTCTTAATTTCAAAAACCTTTCATTTCGTAACACACGAACAACTTTTTATTTTGCTAGGCCTAACTAATAACAAAAACTTTTCAATATAAATTTTCTTCAAATCACTATTTCAATTAAACACAATGATAATGATTATCTAATAACCTTTCCTTATGTCTTTCTGTAAATTATAATCACTTCACACACGATTTATTTCGCTATAAAATCTAAAATTTTGCTTGCAGTATTCTGCTAACTTCTTTTAATTTTCTTTTCTTCTGAATTTCATACCGATACTAAATATCACTGATATTAACAAACGTTATTTTATTGGCAAACTAATAAAATGACCTGACTATGCCTTGAGGTTTTCGTTCAAATTTAATTATGTAATTTAATAAAATAGTAGCCTGTACTCTTACACCACGGTTCGTAAATTGCACAAACTGATAAAATCAATTGCATAAAAAAATATATCAAAATTTTCCTATTTGTTTCTCGTCAATTAATAAATTAAAATAAAAAATCACACTTTCGGGAGTAGCAATATAATAATTTTACATAAATGTTAAAATAATTGATAATACTTACATAAAAAAAATGATTAAACATTAATAATGGTTTACTTAATAACTCAAATCTATCGATCATAATTTCCCTCTAACCAATACGATAAATGTACGCTACAAACTAGCATGGATCTCTCGTTTACTTTAAATACGATAAACATTAATTTTTCATAATCTCTTTTAATGAACTAAACAATCAACAATCCTGGAATATAAACCAGCAAAAGTTAATGTCTCATTACTGATTTATTAATCAGTATCATTATTATTATGCAATCAAACTTGTCGCGTTAATATGCACACAATAATTATTTCAAATATACCCGAAATTAATAACGTTATTTCACATTAACTGTTTAAATTGATCTCACTAATAAAAATAATAACTTCTTAAATAACTGAAATGATACTTAAAATCTTAAATTTTAAAAATTCATAAATGACTACAACATTATTCGTGTTTTAATCAATTACATATTTCGTCTACCTCCCTTTAAAAATAATTACGACGAATCCTCAAGACATACTTGTTAACTACTTTCATTATGTAGGCCTACTACATTTAATTTCGTAAATTTAAATTAAATTAAAATAAATCTTAAATGTTATCTTCACTACACAAATTCGAATAAATTTAATTTTCATGACAATAAAAATTCATCTAAACTTTTGGCAATCAAATGTTAATGCACAGCAACTGAATAATACATCATAATTCCATCGGCCAACTTTTAAAAAAACTGTCCTATCATTTTCTCATTAATTCGTTTTTCAATAAAAAAACACACTGAAGCAAATACAAATACGTAAGTGAATCCGTTGATTATTCACAAAAAATCTTCCAATAATAATAAACTAATTATTTCTGTACTCTACTGGACCATATGCAGACACAAATTATTATTCCCCCGAACCACACTTATAACTATAATTAACAATTATTTCCAAACCAAAAATTTTGAATTATTGATATTAAAACTTTATCAACTTCGATCAAAATGAAAACTTTCATACAACAATCATCTGTGCGGAACTAACAATTTACTAAAAATTCCCATGCTTTATTTGTTTCAAACTGAATTTATTTAATAATTATCAAATATATCGAATATTAAACGAATACAATTTCATTTAAAATCTTTAAAATTTTCTTACACTTAATTTATGTGTCTTTAAATTGCCTGCCAGCACGACTTACGGCTGCTTAATCTGGGTACGAAACTTTAATCAACTTTAACTTTAACTTTTAACTTTATTTAACTTTAGCTATGTTCGAACATACTTTAAATTTTAATTTCACTTTAACTTTCACAAATATACATCACACGCTTTGTATCCTATCTTCTAAATTTTTCACTCGAAACATTTTTCAAAAATTTTACTCGCGTCAATCCCACTTCTGACACCAAATTTGTTGTGCCCCATCGAAGTTTCGATAACACTACACATGTCAGGGATGGCTTTAAGCCTTTAGGAAATGGATAGGCACTGCTGTGGATAATATAGGATAACATGCAATGTGATTAATTACTTTCATGCACCATTTAAATAATAATCATAAATACTAAAAATATAAATATTAATTTATTTTAAATTAATATAATAAAATTATCTAAAAATGGTATTTGATTCTACATAAATTATATTTCTCTTTACTTCAAAAATTTGACTTTACTTTTCTAATAAAACGTGTTATAACATCTTCATATTTCTTTTGAAATAAACTACTGAAATTATCTTTATCCTTTACTGAAATAAATGTTTAAACTTACAGTTTATTCTTGACAGAAATTCCAGCGTCATCATCTTGATTTGCAGGATTACTTCATAGCCGTTGGAAAGCTGAGCAACAAGAGAGCTTTTAGCGGCAATGCAAGCCCTTAAATAAATTTTCTACATGACGCTAGTACCCCGAAAACCTACCGTCAATATGTCGCGGGAGGTTTGATTATTATGCGTCTATTTCGGTACATAAATCGTTATTAATATAAAGTTTTCATTAAACACTCTGTGATTTAATGTATACTTCGGTAAACTGAATGCAAAACAGGAATATACTCTGTTCGACAAAAATCGCGAATATTCGGTCTTATTCCGAGATTTTAACCAATAAAATACATTTATGATTTATGCAAAAATTGCTATCCACACACTGTGTGTTAAAAAGAATGCCTAACTCAGCAACCTTGAAGAGCAGATGAACTGAAGCTAATGTGCTGACATATACACATTCTTATACTCATGACACTTCCTGCTGTCTGCTTCCATATAGCCTTCCTTCATATGGTAACTTAAATTATCAAAATAATAAATATATTTTTGTTTCGTTCATTAGGACCTAACGTTCTGGCACATAACAGAAGCATTGGTATGGTTGCAGGCAGAGATATGATATTGCTGATTGGTGGGACATGTTTGCGAAGCCTAAAATAATTTCCTTTTACAAAAACATACTTTCCTTAAATATCAGGAGGACGAAGGCCTACTAAAGGTTTATTATCGTGCCTTACTAGAAGCTCGGGCACATTATATTCCTTCCTCTCAACAGAGGACGGTGATATCCCGCTGCAAAGCGCAGATACAAACCATTTACCGGCGTCGCATGGAGTCTCTCCAAGTTCGGAGCCGGGAGAACAATACATCTCACAATGAACGTGCAGATATATATATTATATATCCTCCTCAAAATTGCACGTCGGAGACAGAATAATTTGGTTACTGCGCTTCGCCTTCCAACTGGGAATACTGTTACCACACAGCATGAGATCGCAAAACACATAAAATATCACTTTAGTGAATTTTCTGCCAGGGATGAGCATGACACAGCTCTTACGAACATCTCTATCACTGACCAGTCCCGTGTCACTTCAGATCAAAACCGGGATCTAGAGCGTTTAATTACTTAGGGTGAGGTTCTAACAGCTCTACGTCAAGGACATTGTTCCAAAAAGCCCGGCCTGGGTGGGCTTCATCATGAGTTTTATCTAACTTTTTGGTCATGCCTTGGAACAACAATAACATACGTTTATAATGCGCTTTTGAGTCGCCGGAAAATGACTGCATCGCAGAGGCGAGGAGTTATAGTGATTCTTCCCAAGAAAGGTCAATACAAGGATATTAATGACTATCGTCCTATTACTCTATTAAGCTACGATTATAAGCTGTTTGCTCGTGTTCTCATGAATCGTGTGAAACTTTTGCTTCCAGACATCATACCTCCTGCGCAACATTGTAGTGTGGCAGGCAGATCTATCTACCATGCGGTCGGTCAACTTCGGGATACTATAGCGTCTTGTTTGCATTCCCTCTCACAAGGTTTCTTGCTGTCCATTGATTTTCGCCGTGCTTTGTTGACAGTATTAGAGTAGCATGGGTTTAGTCGGACATTCGTCAATTACGAGTATATTCAATGTTTGTATAAATATATTGATGTTTGTATAAAGATAATGATGTTTGTATTCAAATAAATGGTTATCTTACGTCCCCTATATCGGTTCATCGCTCTATACGGCAGGGGTGTTCTGCGTCTATTATTCTTTTTGCACTCGCTCTCAATCCTTACCGGAATTCATATGGCTAATGCCCGTTTTCGCAATCACTGCATATGCAGATAATGTGGCCAATGCAGATGAAGCCCGACCTCTGTGGGAAACTTCACAAGCGTTTGCAGAATTATCTGTATTGATTATTAATGCTCAAAAGTCTCAGACGATGCCCATCGATGCATGGTAGACAGCCCCACAGTTCAACTATTTTTCGGCTGTGGACACACTCAAAATCCTTGGAATTTTGTGTCACAGAATTCCTAATGTAATGCTTACCATGAACTGGAATATGGTTGTCAATGTGGTTAAAAGATTCACCCAGATATATAAATATCGTGATCTATGTTTGTATGAAAGAGTATGGTTTGTGCATATTTATATCCTATCCAAATTATGGTATGTTGTTCAAGTATTCCCCATTACACTGGAGGTTTTCTCATAGGTAATCTCACGAGAGTTGACGAGTTTATCGATAGTTTCGTGACTGATGGAACTCAAAAACTCCAGTTGGATTTATTAAGACTATTTTCATGAATAAAAATTATACACATAAGAATTACTTTTTTGTATAAAAACATAACTAACAGCTGCGAGATCACGGCATACTATGAATCAGTCATCCATGAATCGATTTGAGTTTCTATGTTGTAACCAATGCTACGAATGGTGCATATAAAACATAAAACATATCTAACCTAATTCAGTTAAGCTAAAAGCAGAACAGAATGAAAGGACACGAACTGGATTGCACGAAATAGAAATTGTGTTTTTATTCAGTGTAGGCCTACAGTTCCTTCCGTGGCGGTACATCCCTGGAGGGACTTGGCCTACCACCCGACCGCTGCGTCATCTACCAAAGGCAGATGGCAGGATTGGGGGCATGTGGTCAGCATGCCGACACCCACGGCCGTTAATGGTGGTTTTCATGACCGGAAGGCCTACAGTTATATTATTTCAATTTCCAAACAAGTTATATTATGTAAAATAATATGTTTTATTGTGTTCACTGGCCTAGCGGCATTCACAGGATAGCAGGGAATGCATTGAAATTTGTTCTAGTGTCGACTGTTGACATAGCCCATTTCGAAACCCATTAGGAAATAAGCCATTTGTCGGTCTTTTTTCAGACAGAAAAATGCACAGATAACATATGACTATCAACTGAAATCAGCTACAAGAGTCGGTCCGCTTTTTTTCCCCTAAATGATCTCACATTTTACTAGCATCTAGTGGACCATTCAGTGGCGTCTCCTGCATAGGATCACATGAGCACGTGAACCACCTAATAATTCTTATCTTACCTAATTTTGTCAGTATTATTGAATAAATAATAATTCTTGTATGGTTTGCCGTCTCGCTGTATAGAAAGATGTGTATTTAGTTCCCTTTTGCGGGCTTCCTCGAGGTGGTTCACTAGCTAAGGGGTGAACCTCTTAGTATTGCGTTTTGCATTACCTAAAGTTAGCAGGGGCTCCGCAGCTAGCAAGTGTGACAGGATCACACGTCATTCGTGCACCCGACCTTAAGAGGGCAGCATCGGGCAACGCATCTGATTTTTCCCCCTTCAACTGAAGACGGCAACATCGGTAAACTCAGAGGTCTATGGCACCACAGTTCTCCGACATATTTTACTTACCACCCCTCCATCTCATCCAACTTGCGAGCTGCCAGAGGGAACTTGTTTTATGACCAATCCATCTTCCCTTATTATATAGGTGTGCACAGTGTTGTCTCATTGTCGCAATTAGTGAAGCTTTGATTTCCTGTTTATTTCCTCTTTATTCTGTCGTTTATGTCACAGTTACCTACATCAATATGCCATTATTATAATTATTCATAAATAAATAAATATTTACTTTAGTACATTGATACATAGCCGAACAGTGATTTCTCTTTCATCCTCAGCTGGAAAGTATAAGTTGCAACACAGTCTTCTATCCCTGTCTATATCATGTGTTTTGCTCAAAACTTCAAAATATAATTTTTTTTTCTGGCCAGCAAAGATTAACCAGCGGGTGGTAGGTGGTCTGCTAGAATTCTGTATCAGTTCAGTCGAATTCTCACAGCGTGAAGTAGTAGTTTCTTTGTGATGTCGCGATTGTTTGTTTAGTTTAGTAGTGTATATAATATTAATAATTCTAGCGTAGTTTAAAGAATAGTTATAGTAGTTAAAGAGTAGAACAGTATATATAGTTCACTACTATAACCATTTGGGAAATGCATTCAATAGGCTAGTTCGTTTTCTACCAGTGAACTTAAAAGTAATTTTGTTTATTAATGTGTGAATACCGTGCAGCACTTGCAATGCTGGCAATAGAGAAACGTCTAGTGCGCGAGAAGAAAGACTTCAACTTTAAAGTTGTCGAGAATTTCGCTGCACAGAAAGAAAGAAGAGTACATTTTCTTTACAAGTGATGAGATTCGTAAGTCCTGTATTTTGTTTTTCTATTTTTAGCCCCATGTGAACACCCAAATATTTTACCCACGTGACGCCACTGGGACCATTGTATCTTTCTTGGGGGAAAAGATATTAAAGAATGGTTTTGATAACTTGTATCAAAAAAGTCTTGTAAAATAATTTATTTATTCTAATCGAAACATGATTTCTAATGAAGTTTTAGGTTATTTTCTTCAAATCCAACAAATTTTTGGTCATAACATGAATTTTACATTGTTTCTTGTAGAGCAAGATGATTTTTATTTTAAGTTGATATCTTAATAAATAAAATATTTATGTAACTTAGAATTAACCTTTGAAAACGCAAAAAATGACATCTTTTTAAACAAAATGGCCGTTAGAAGCCAAAGTTTTAGTGATAAAAATACGAAAAAATCGTTTGGTACTCCCAGATTTATATAGAAACGGAAAATGTTTACTTCAAAATAAAATAAAATAAATATGTTAGTATCACTCATTGGTTGATTTGATGTGGACTGACCTCGGCCCTGAAATAAACAAGTAAGATTACGTATTAATGAATTTTATTTCTCTAGTGCTGTTAAATTATGAATCTGATTTTTTCAACCTTGAGCCACTAGTAACTTTTGTGGATATTGCTTTGAAAGGATGTTGACTTGAGAATGTATATTAACAATGTATAGTAAAATAAGTTATTAATTTCTTTTGGCTCAAAGAGTGAACATTTTCAAGCATCTTATTTTCTTTCTGTGTACAGCGGCGCCTTCTTCCTCTTCTACGTCATATGTTATAATTATTCATCTTCCAACTATCCATTAAAATATACTACATACAATTCTATTTTTTGTTAAATATTATTTGTTGAAAAGTGTTATATATAGTTTTCACCCTTTAGTCGGTAATCAATTCATAATAGAAGAGTAAAAAATTGTTTGTATGTACGGTGATTATCGTGCTAAGTGCTTCAAGGTTGAAAAAATCATAGATTCATAAGTCTTACGTAGATACCAGTAATGTGCTAGCGTGAGGCAGACTTAGTTGATACGAGAATGTACTAGGTTGAGACACAATTACTTGTTTATTTTAGGGCCGGTTCTAGGGCGGACAAAATCTACACTCTCTCAAAAGAATAACTTATATGGCTTCTGTCAACGGCTTCTGTTAATACTGCAAGTTCGACATCTTTGCTTCTCATTTCACAATCCTGTCGGTTCAGCTACTTTACATTAATGAAAAAATTGTTTTCGCTTTGAAATGTTTCAGGTTTGACTGAAATGAACTAGCATGAAAAACAAAGGGAAAGGAGGATTAACACCACTGTTTAGAATTAGAGGATAACCGAGATTCAAATGAAAGTGTTGGCTCCATACATTTTGAAAGAAAACAAAACACTTTTTACGTCCGACGCTTTTATTTATTCATTTCATTTAAAATCAAAATGCTTACCTAGTTTTCTTGAAAGTTTTTATATGTCATTACTCAGGTTTCACATAAAACACACAAACGAAAACCATACTTTGAGGAAAATGCATTCTGAAACAAAAAACCATTATTCCATTAGTCATTACAGATCTGCAGTACTCTAAGTCTCGGGTAGCTTTATAGACGAGCATATATATTTAAAATTCGAGAATTTAATACTTTGAGTTTACATGAATTGGGATTGTGGGTGTGGAGTCATGTGAGATTAAGTCTTCGAGTTTACATGAATTGGGATTGTTGGTGTGGAGTTATGAGAGATAGACTATCAAAGTGTTTTTAAGTGCCAGAATGGTGCGTTCTAAGATTGTATGGTAGACGGGGGAAATGTCTTTCCGTCTGTCCGTGTGTCAGTACGCTCGATAACTCGAATACGCTTTATCATATTTTCACGGAACTTGGTATTCGCACGTCCATGGGACGAATCCTATTGATTGTGGACCAAATCGGTCGACTGGTACCGGAGTAACGCCCAATTAGGGACCTAATTTGTGAAAGTATTATTAAGTTAATCAAATGCAATTCACTGGACTTTGACAAATAAAACTACTCACATATTCCTTCACATTTGCTTATAAAACTTTAGATCTTTGTTTTTCCGTAAGTCTGCTTAACAAGAATCTGGAGCTTAACTCGAAAATGTATTACAAAAGTAACTTCTTTTCTGCATATACGTACCGGTAATTGCAATTGTCACAGATTAAACAAAGGAAGACATATAAACTAAGACTTCATCTAGGAGTTATGAATATAAAATGCAAGTTTTCAGATATTGGCCTGTTTACTTTATCTGACACTTTGTTACATCAGTTTACCTGATTTTATTAACCTTGCTTGATCAATTTGTGTGCAGCCTCAACGCAGGTGGTGCTGGCGGTGCAGCAGAGGCCGATGCACAACCAGAGACCATCAAGCACCACCATGACGTCACCTAGCCTCCATTCCCGTCCACTGCACCATCATCATTCAGCACCTGCGAGAGCCACCGATCGCATCACGAGCCCCCAACCAGTCGATGTAAGTCAGCATGCTTACTTAGTGTAGGGCAGATTGAAGGGTCTTGACAAAAACTGCACTCGTCACTTTTTAAAATGAGATTTTTTGTCATATTGTAGAAGAATGACAACTCTACAGTCAAATATCACTGTTGATACCTAAAATTTCCCGTGCCTGGCATAATAAGTTCTAAACCTTTGCAAAGTTAGCCTTCCTAGGCAATTTACAGTTTATTTTAAGAAAACGTTTTCTGGTTTAAAACTGCATGTAATCTATTAGATTATTTATATGTGACTATTTTTACAAAGTTGCTGTTTAACATAGTTCAGTAGAGCAAATTTTCTGTCAGAAACGACCCTTATTTTGGCATCGGGAGGATTTGTGATAACTTTTTCCAGTAACTGGAACTTGAGAAAACTGGTAGCTGTTAGAAATCCTCAAACTGCTTAAACCAAAATGTAGGCTATAAGCGTATATTCTGGTATATCGTACTGTGTCACCAGAAGGATTTTTTTCTCTCTCAAAATATTTTTTTTATATTGAAGGAAATTTAATTCCTTCGGCACCTCAATTAAAGAGGGCACTAAACGGCCTAAAATAGCACTGTTTTTCGAATTTTAGATGGAAAATATTTTTGGCCGCATGTCGGAATGGAGTAGATGTTTGTGAAGAATAGGAATGAATGCTTAGACGAGAAGTATTGACATTCTTTTTTTTAGTAGTGTAGATTTCACATCATTAGCTGCCACAAGATCTGGAGGAAATTTTAGGCATATCCCAATCTTGTTACATTACCGTAACAAATACTAGTGAGTAAATCAGTTGGCATTAACATGTTAGACGAATATAAAGCCGTAAATTCACCAGTCAAAATCACATTTCAGATCATTTTTGTTGAGCGCGGTAACATTTGACATCTTGCCAGTGAACCGAGCTGCATTCCGTTGGAAGACCCGTCATAACTATACATTTTGAAATGGGCTCTGGAAGTTGCATGACCTACACGAGTCCTTGCTGATCACAGTATAATGTTCTTGACAGATTCTCTTTATAAGGTCTGCAATAATGAGTGAATCATTATTCTTCTTTGCATGCCTATCAGAAGTACAGTAGACTACCGGCACTCCAAAAAGTCATCCATGTCAGAGCGCGGCCGGTGCTCATTTCTAACTGTATATTCAGATTTATGACAATATAAAACCTCTATATGTTTTTAAAGAAAGGGTCGCTTGAATAAATTACGGCACAGGAATCCTGAATCGATTCTGTTTTCATGTGAAAGTCTTTGGTTGGTTAACGGTAGGCCTAATAACATGAAACAGGAGCAACTGTACAATGCTTTGTTTAAATATTGTAAGATGGGAAGTGAACAAATGCCCATTCCTAATTTGAATGCAATTAAATCTTCGTGTGAATTAGAATTACTACAATGCAGGTTTAAGTTCGTTCTGTTATCGCATTTCAGATTTTTGTGTTTTGCTTGCTATTTTTTACTATCTTATTAATAGTCTTTAATTTAGAGTATATAACATTTTACACTAAATAACGCTAAAATTATCGGGCATAATTTTTGTTGACTTTTTACTGTCAGCCATATCTCAATTGTTTATTGCTCACGACAAACGTACGAACCACAGTAAGGGCCAATTTCACCAGGCACATTTAACTAGTGCTACAAAACGGGTGAAGATTTAAAAATTGAAGAGAATGTGGACTGATATTTGTAATTTGAAATGTACATTGGGTTGTGCTTTGGTCTTAAAAACTCAAAAACACGGTTCGAAAAAAACATAGCGTACATTGCATTTAAGAAATGGCTGATCAGAGAGGACAATAAACGAGAAAACTTTCTTGCTTATTTTGTGGAATTGAATAATGCACCGTTCAGTTTTCATTTAAACAAAGTATTTATTTGGCCCTTCTGTCTATAGTATTACGCTTTCATCTTTCAATTTAATTTGAAGCAAATAACCTTCGTTGTGTATTTTACCGCTAAGAGTAATAGTAGTGGAGAGAATGCAGGCAAGTCAAGAAAGCAATAATTGTTTTGACGTTTTTATTTAAGTTTCATTCTTTTATTAACATAATGAAAATAGTAAATTATGGTTAATATAAATAAATAATAGTAAATGAAAAGTTAAATAATAGTATGAAAAGTAACGTAAACAAATAAGTAATAAATACTTCCTATAATTTAAGTGGAGGATATAACTGTAACAACATCGTGTGGGATAGTCAATTTGCATCACTTATCAGCATTGAGGAATCTCGATAACCCGATAGGCTTACAGAAAAGCAAATTTGATTGACACAGCTAACGTGAAGCTACTTGCTCCACACAGTGGTATGCAAACATTGTTCCTACTTAGCCTGCTAGCAAGCCTGCCTATGTTTGCGCACTTGAATAAATTGCATACTTCAGTGGGTTTGTAAAGTAAAGTGATCCCTATACAGGCCATGGAGGCCCAGAGGGTTCCAGGAGGTTGAGGCTCCCAGATTTTGGACATTCGGCAAGTGAATGTGGTAAGGTTGTCAGCCTTACGCTCCTGGTACTCATTTATGTTAGAGGCGAGTCGATCCCAGGGCCATAGAACCACCAGAAGGATTAGGCCAATTGAGAAATTCCAACGGCCTCATCGGGAATCGAACCCGCGACCTTCCGGTTTGTAGCGCAGCGTCTCAACCACTATGCTAAGGCGTACCCCGTGCGTTTGTTTTTAATGGTTTTATTGGTCATAGCGTGGGCTGTATATAGCTCAAGAATAATCCTATTGAAATCACCTACTCTCTTACACATCGTTGTATTACTGGTTTCTGTAATGTAGAAGATAAATTGTCTTTGCGTATTGCAATATTTATATGTCGACTTATTCATGTTGCCATAATCGCGTTATACTCAGAACCATTAGTAAACATTTCTATGACTCATTTTTCAAGCTCTGTGTGGGTTGTAGGTGTGTTCTTTTGATCGCAGAAGAAAGTTTGCATTATGCTGTAGGATTTCACATACCAACAACAGCAGCAGATTTCACTTCAGCAACAGTGAAACATTGAAATAATTAAATGATAAAATGTGGGGGTCAGGGCAATAGTGGTCTAACCCTCCTTTCTTTTCATATTCATCTTTATAGATGAAGTTTCAAAACACCATGAGTTTTATGCCTTCACACGCCTGTGATGCATAGACTACGTCTGTAATGTATGCAATGTAATGAGTCAATAATGTTTGTGCCCTGTTATAGAAAATCACTCAGCTCGTTTACACCATTTGTTATAACAGCTTTGTAGCTGGATAAGCACTGAGCATTTAAGGACTTGGGAGTTTGATGGGTTAAGTACAACCCTGGATAATAGTTTAGAAGTTCTCAAATAAACGAATTATCACTTTCTTGAAGTTTTTCATACAAATTTTGAACTTGTTCCTTTAAGAGAACAAATAGTGCTTTCATATTCAGATCTTGATGTATTTTGTAATTTGTGTTGTACCAGTCTGAAGAGCGAATAATTCGTAGTTCTTTATTGTGTAACACTTGTAATTATTGAAAGACAGTTTTTGGCATATAATACCACACAGGAACAGCATACGTTGTGATGGATAATATAAGCATTTTGTACAATGCGACTTTTTCCTTCTTCGGTAAAGCGGAAGACTTCAGGAGCGGATAAAGTTGTGATATTCTGCCATAGCATTTTGCCTTCATACGGGAGACATGCTTATGCCACACTAATTTACCGTTTAGTGTAGCCCTAAGTAACGTTGACTACCTCTATAACATGATCACCTGCTTTAGTTAACCCGCATTTACATGGCACCGGCAAATTCCCATCTTTTTAATATACCTTAAGTTGACCACCTGTGTAACTTTTATCTTGACCACCATCAGACATGATTTTAGGAATTTTTAACGTTTGAAACTTAACCACTCTAACGGTAGTTGGGTCATTCCATATCAAATCAACCAATAAAAAAATAATTTTTAACCTTGGGGTTTTCAAAATGGCTCATATTCAGTGATTGTGTTCTGTTCATCACTATGGCCAAAAGTACAAAGTTTTAATTTTTTCGACCTTTTGTTTTGAAGTTATACGTTTTTGAAAAATTACAGAATGACAGTTTTCACGAACGTTTTGAGATATTAAAAAGCATGTAACTCAAAAACGGTTTGTCCTAGAAAGCTAAAATTTGTACAATTCTTTTTAGAATTACAAGGGCTTTAATTTGACATGTAACTTGACTTTATGAATGAATTTACCAGAATTTCTATATGCCTCAGTTCATATAAAAATGAATTTTGATATGAAACCATTGGAATACCATCACGAAAATTTGTACACAACTTACTAAAGAGGTTTGGAATAAAATATATATTTTTCATAAAAATTAAAAATTCCGATTTTAAGTTTTTGATAATTTTTTTTTTTTAGTTTTTGGAAGAAATATACAGTGATGTGATACAGTCAAGTTACATGTCAAATTAAAGCCCTTGTAATTCTAAAAAGAATGGTACAAATTTGAGCTTTCTAGGACCAACCGTTTTTTAGTTACATGCTTTTTAATACCTCAAACGTTCCTGAAAACTGTCACCCGGGAATTCTTTTCAATATTAATTAACCAGTTACTTCACAGAGACATTAAAAAATCAATAATTGTGTCTGGTGATCTCCTAGGTAGAATATAAGTGTCTGACGTCTGGAATATAACATAAGCGTTATTAATCGTCAAATTTTATAACAAAGCCAACATTATTCATGTTTAGTGGTATACATAAACATGAGGTAAAACGAGAGGATAGGACCTCGTTTACCGTGCTGCGCTCTTGTGGTTAAATTTTTAACTGCATGCAAAAGGTTCCCACAAGTTCCCACTCCTTTGCATTCACAGAAAATCGGTGTGTGGGTTGCCATATCACGAGAGGGAATAATAGCGTCAATTTTCTACGACAGTTCTGTTATTCTGATGTCTACTGCTCTGAGATAATTTACAATTTTATTTCTCAGTTGAATATAAATGACATTGAGCGAATTGAAATCAACAGAACAATTCTACAGCGCATACGTGAAACTTGTGGCTTAAACTTTTTTTTCTTTCTTTCTTTCGGGAAAGAATAATAATTGAAGGTCTCTAGTCACCTCGGTCTCCTGATTTGACACCACCAGATTATTTCCTTTGGTGTGCGTCAAAATTTGACACGTATATAACCAATCCGAAAACTATCGATGAATTTATGTGAATATCATTAATTGTGTACAGTCAATTATGCAAGAAACTTCAGTGAAAGTCTTCGATAATATGTATAAACGAGTTGAAGTCCGCCTGCAAGCACGAGGATAGCACTTTTAGCATCTGGTATGATTGGCTGTGGTGGGTACACAATTGACGATTTGTTTTCATAAAAACTCGTGCTGCCAACAACATAACTGCTGTTGCTAGCACCCTCTCCGGTATGTAGCCGCTGAGGGGAGGAAGTTTCCTGGCGCACTGAATAATAATAATAATAATAATAACAACAATAATAACAGTAGTGTAATGTTTATTAAAAACTCCCGTGGCGCTACATCTCTGAAGGAATTACGTCTACCATCCGAACTCTGCGTCATCTACCAGAGGCAGAGGATTAGGGGCTTGTGGTCAGCTGGCCGTCACCCACGGCCGATAATGATGATTTCCGTGACCGGGATGTTTATTAACTTATCTTAATTCTCCTGTAATTGCAGCACGAGAAGTTGAGGCAACTGGAATGCCAACGGGTTCACACACTGCGCCTCATGTTGGAAAAGGAGCAACGTTATGTGGACGCACTGCGGAGCGAACTCGCCAAGTCGAACGAGCCCAAGCTCCTTCAGGAGCTGACAGGAGCGGAGCGCAGGGTTCGCACTCTACAGGATCAGTTGGTTAACCTCACCATGCACGCAGAGCACGAGGTATGTACCCAGTTCTAGTAATTTAGAATTTTTTTCCAGGCACAATGTTTCAACCCTTAGGCCTATTACATCTCTCGAATCCTATGCCCCCATGTTCGGGCGAAGGGCCTCTGTGTCCAGGATTTTTACGTCCTGCCGGGTTTGATCCCTCGACTTTCGGAACTAGAGGCGGGCGTGCTACCTCTAGACCACCGCAGCCGACCCTTATTACATGACCTTTATTTAAATCTGCACCCTTTGAACAATTTTTATCAGATTTTATACACAAGAACTATTGAAGCAGGAAAAATTGTTTAACCGAAATTAATTTTGTAAGAAACCACCTATTATATCCAAAATCTAAATCTACATTCTTGACCAATTTTTATCGGACTTTACGCACAGAGGCAATAGTACCAAAGAAAAATTTAGGCAAAACTAATAATTTTCCAAAAGAACATCTTTTAAATGTTTCAGTCCTATTATATGACCTTTATTTAAAATTACGTTCTTTGGCCAATGTTTACCAGACTTGACACACAGAGCCAACAGAACCAGGAGAAAATTTAGGCAAAACTAATTTTGGAAAAAAAAAAAAACACTCTTAAATGTTTCTACGTAGGTAATTCTAGAAAAGATAGAGAAGTGGAAATTCAGATGCGCGAAGTAGTCAGTCTTAAAATACTGGCTGAACGACATTAATAATAATAATAATAATAATAATAATAATAATAATAATAATAATAATAATAATAATAAACAACTAATAATCTTGAATAGCTGATTGAATTTGAGAACAAAAACTTTTGACTTTATCGAGGGCTTTATAAACACGGGATGGTCAAAATAAGAATTTCATGCTTGGATTACGTTTCGTTGCGAAAGACCAGAGTCAGTTATACCTAGGTATAATCTATAACCCCGCTTATACTTCGTCATTTATGTACACAGTGGGAATCCGTTCAAATCACTAGAAAGTAGCGCAATTCCTAATAAGTTAATAAAACTATTTTCATTTGTCAACCAGTAAAAGAAAAATGTATTCTGCCCACCGTATTAAGAACCCAAGCTAGCTCATTTGTTAGAGCGTCAGCATGTTGAGCTGAAGGTCCTGGTTTCCATTCCGGGTGTCAAGGAATTCTTATAGTGACTATTCTCTCTTAATTCATAGTTCTAGTGCGATGTTTAAACTTGAATGTAGTGTTCTTATTACTTAATTTGTGACTACATATAAGCGAATGTATATTCATTCTGTTACTGAATGTACCTTCCTCCTTTCCGCCGCCCTGTCGTCCGGAGCCTCATCAACAAAACGGGCATTTAAGATATGATTCTGTAATGACTAACTTGTGTACCTATGGAGTTTAGATTTTCGGAATTTATTTGAGCTTTTATCAAGTGATTCGAAATATTATCGAAATCAAACCATTAGTCAAGTACAGTTTCTAACTTGTTTCACGCTGTTTTAATTTATTTGTTTATCTTGGGATAGCAGTGTTTAACTATGCATAGTATAGCAATCAGCGACAAATCTTTCTGAAACGTTGGTGATAGAGATGACATTTCCCACGAGTAAGGTGTCCAGTGTTAAAGACGGCAAAGTAATTTTGCAGTGCTTGATAATATGATAAGGAGTCCATTTATATTCCACTATCAAGTTGATGACTGGAGTAGAGTAATAGATGGAAATTCCTATCACTCCACACTACAGACTAGCTGTTTTCTGCAGCTTCCAGCCACTTATTTCCTAGACTTTTTTCGCGAATAATTTGATATACCAAGCGAAGTACTAGTTTCCTTAATTCCCCCATTCTAGTTATCTGACTTGTCTCAGAAGGCTGACTGCCCTGTTCCAGAACTCTCACCTCAGGAACAGTTCACAGAAATAATAAACAACGTGGTAACGAATACCACCTCTTACCAGAAAACCTATATTAATATTTCCACAATTAAATAACCGTAGTACTGGTAATTAATTTAATTATTTGTAAGTTATTACATTTTAAAATGTGAGTTTTATAAAAATAAAAATCCAACTCATCCCGTACCAGTAAGCCATTTAAAGTGGTTAAGGACTGTCTTGAAGACCAGACGATTTCGACTTGATTACGTACAGTTTCAAATGAAGACACCCCATTAATCGTCTCCATTGCGAACAAAATTATTTGGGAAGAGTTATTAATATTTCAGTATGTCGATTGGAGACAGTATTCCATATATAAGTATAACCTTCGTGAAATAAAGCATCTGTAGCGTAGCCTACTTCTGTTACTAGAGCAAGCTATGCTAAGCTAGCCTAACTCAATCCAAGCTAACCTTAAACTAAACTAACCTGACCACTTATTGCTGTATTTTACGAAGTCTTATAGAGACACCGAAATATTACTTCTGAAATAACACTTCCCATTTTTTCCGTTCGCTGTGAGGAAAACAGCCTACAGTAATAAAATTTGTAAACAATGTATACACTTTTTTAACGAAATAGAGTGCATTACAGAGCCTCGTCTTTCTTTCTTTCTTTCTTTACCGTAGTTTCACCTCTCCCTTTGTAGGAAGCCTCGTCTTAAAATACAATAATACCATAAATCCTCTGTACAGTTTTTAAAAATTATTATTAGGTTGTCAAGAGCACACTGTTTCCACAAGTGCTTATAATATTTTAGGTAGGCTGCTTATTGTAGTGATTTGTATCAATTATTAGAGAGGATAACAGACTAACCTGTCCATTTTTTAATTAAGTGAGGTATTATGATTTTTGCTTTGGGTGCTGCTGTAAACAGTATTTACCCCATTACAAACTAATTAGCTTAAAATCTTCCCAGGAGTGTACAAATTCAGAACACGAACTTTCGTTAATTTGTATGCCGCTTTTTGGGCGTGATTATGAATATGACTTACAGACCAGGCAATCACAAAAGCGGAAACTTCCAGAAATTATGTTCACTCTTTTAAAAATAATAATACAACACAAGTTAGCGTGCGTGTTATTTATGATAATTTATAATCAGAACCTAATTATTGGCTGGCGTGACGGAATAATAACAATTATTAAATTTTAAAGATATTCTAATGGTGTTAATTACAGAATGCCATATCGAATCGTGTCTTAGCTTACTAATGTCCTTATTTTAGTCTGGTTTTATCTGCAAGCACCATTGCGGTGTCTACTGTCAAAGTTTTTTTCGGCAAGAAATTAATAGCTTTGCGTGCGACCTATCCCCAGATTGGTTACACTGATTAAGTAATTACATTAATTCCAGTTTGAGCTGTTGTCATGGACTTAGCGAATGAGGAGATGATACCAGCATTCACCTTGATGTTAAGAAGACAATGTTAATTAAATGCTTGTCCCAAACGTGATTTGAAACACAGCTGTTGCCATTGCAGAAGATAGTAAACGCATTTTGCTTTAAGCATGCACTAGATGTTTCTGCACTTCACAACATAATGCAGCAGCCTTTGTGTTTACTGTGTTACCTAAGGACAATGTAGTCCAACTGTTTTCGGGTGAAGGGCTACATGACACCTTGAAAATTAATTCTTGGGCCGGAATAATATATTGATATTAAAAACTAAATTATTATAATTATTAGAAAATGGAAAAAGAATATGTTGGCCAAACTATATTATACAAACTCAAATAATACAGCAATCACAATCACATAGGCCTCTACTTAATGAGAAAATTGAGTTACGTGTGTCTGCTCCCCCTTGAGTAATGGCAAGCCACAATAAATCTTGTAACAACTTGTACCTCTGCTTAATTTTTAACAATCTTTGATATTAAATTATCCGTATTTTAACTGAAACCAACTGCACTCACACATATACATATTGCCAAACATGGATTGTATTTTCAAAGCACAATTTTGCAAGGTTGGATACTACTACTTGCTACTAGTCTATAAAATTAATTGATGGAAGAAAATTGTCACTGTAGGTCACATAGCTCCATTTGCATGTCTGGATTATCATTCGGGCTATTAAACATAAAGATTTTGGTTGAAGTTCATCAAAGTCAGAAAATCTTGAAATAAATTTCTCCTGAATCTCTGTCAAGTATTCAGCAAATGGGGAAAAATCGGCATATTCACACTCTTGCTTCATTGTAGAGCAGATTACAAAGAAATCCAAACAGGAGTTCGGGGGCCGATTTATTAATGAACGCGTGCCGGATCTGGCCCGCAGAGCGTCAACTGGACTACACTGCCTTTAGAACATCACATTCTCATAAATTGAGTACAGAATACCCGTTTAAGTACGATTGTTTATTTCCAGTTAAACATATGTGAACACTTTTTTTGTTTACAATATTACAAGACAATCAGCATTGTCAGGGCTACTTCGTGTATAATCTCAGACGTTCAGTTTATTGTTTTCTACCATTAACGAGTGCAAGTTAAATAATATGAATGAAGTTTACCATGTCTTGACTCATGATAGGCATTGCATCGCCACCCACAACAGTAGATTCCTATGTCAAAATTAGGTCTACTTCCTGCTTATTACCTAAATAATTGGTTTCATAGCAATTTAATTCCAAGAAATAAAGGAAGTAAATTTAGTAATAGGCTGAATGAGAATTGAGCTTCCTCTGATTTTCGGGTTGTGAAGTGCATGATCCTTTGTGATTGCGTCGACCTTCAGCTTTAGTCTGAATATGTTGGTTATTTTGCCGTTATGCAATTTGTGCGATAAGCTCGTCTCGGCCAGCTGGAGCAAACCTGTTGGAGTTCGTGACATCATCAGCTGACGTCATAGGGACAGTTATAGAATGTGACTGGCTGTCAAGTGTCAGAAGATGGGTGCGGAGAAATGTGCATCTTATTTGCACACTCAAGCTTTCATGAGTTCTCTAATTAGAGCGAAGGCTACTGTATACCCCCCATCCCCCCCCCGTGGGAATTTCCGACACATATATTTTTTTGTTGGTATTGCCATCTAGTTTCAGTTTTCAGTTGTTTGCCTCTTTTCAATTACAGCATTTACCCGGAAACTCCGGAAATCCGGAGAAAATGAGTTTGTTTTAATTTTTCTTTGTTCTTTGCTCCTAATATGCCCAGGGAATTTCTGGCTTAGATATTTTTTGTTGGTATTACCATCTATTTTAAGTCTTTAGTAGTTTGCCCCTTATCAATTACAGAATTTACCCGGAAACCCCGGAAAACTACGGAAATCTGGAGAAAATGAGTTTGATTTAATTTTTCTTTGTTCTTTGCTCCTAATATGCCCAGGGAATTTCTGACTCACATATTTTTTGTTGGTATTGTCATCTGGTTTAAGTTTTCAGTTGTTTGCCCATTACAAATTACAACATATCCCCGGAAAACCCGAAAAACCACTTTTATACGGAGAAAATTACAATGTTTTATTTTTTAAATCTTTGTTCTTTGCTTCTAATATTCAAAGGGAATATCTGAATCATATGTTCTTTTGTTGGTATTGCCATCCAGATTAAGGTTTAAGTTGTTTTCCCCTTATCAATTACAGCAAATCCCCAGAAAACTCTGTAAACCACGGAAACCCGGAGAAAATTACTTAGTTTTAATTTTTTAAATCTTAGTTCTTTGCTCCTAGTATTCAAAGGGAATTACTGACTAACATGGTTTTGTGTTGGTATTGCCATGTAGATTTAGGTTATAGTTGTTTGCCCCTTATCAATTACAGCAAATCCCCAGAAAACGCCGAAAACTACGGAAGCCCGGAGAAAATGACTTTGTTTCAATTTTTTAAATCTTAGTTCTTTGCTTCTAATATTCAAAGGGAATTGGTGACTCATATGGTTTTGTGTTGGTATTGCCATGTAGATTAAGGTTTCAGTTGTTTGCCCCTTATCAATTACAGCAAATCCCCAGAAAACTCCAAAAACCACGGAAGCCCGGAGAAAATGACTCTGTTTTAATTTTTTAAATCTTAGTTCTTTGCTCCTAGTATTCAAAGGGAATTGGTGACTCATATGGTTTTGTGTTGGTATTGCCATGTAGATTAAGGTTTCAGCTGTTTGCCCCTTATCAATTACAGCATATCCCCGGAAAACTCCGGAAACCTAAAAAATCCGAAGAAAATGAGTTCGTTTTAATTTTTTTAAAACTTTTGTTCTTTGATCCTAATATTCCCAGGGAACTTCTGACATACATATTTTTTTTGTTGGCATTGTAATCTAGATTAAGGTTTCAGCTGTTTTCCCATTATCAATTACAGCATATCCCCATAAAACCCGGAAAACCACGGAAATCCACAGAATTTCTAGAACTCAGAACTTGTGATCTACAGTCACTGAAACCGTTATTGCGAAGTAATTCTGCATCAGGTGTGTCCTTTGAAGGTTCAAAAGGGTGAGTATAAGAACTACGAGATTTCTGCCATAATTGTGATGGTCACATGCAAAGAAAAGGGGAATCATATCTTCTAAACATGCCAAGTGTAAGTCAAAGTTGTTTTCTTTAGTTGCGCGCTGAAATCTCAAAATCAATGACACTTTGTCCATATTACCATTCCAAAATTGTGCTGTTTTACCGAATGTCCCTTCTCTAATTTCAGTAAAGAAAGTTTGGTAGTGACTGTGGAAGGTTTGATAAGATAAATTATCATTCACAGATGTCAAATTAGAATATGAAGTGTGTTCTGCCAGGTTTTCAATCGCCTTCATCCCTTCAGCATCAGGATTTTTTCCAGTATTCTTTGTCATGCTGTAATTGGTAAGGGGAAAATAACTGAAACCTTAAACTATATGGCAATAGCAAGAAAAATTATGTGATTCAGAAATTCCCTGGGAATATTAGTATCAAAGAGCAAATATTTTTAAAAAATTAAAACAATCTCATTTTCTGCGGATATTCGTGGTTTTCAGGGTTTACGTGGATATGCTCCAATTGATAAGGGGAAAACAACTTAAACCTTAAACCAGATGGCAATACCAACAAAAAAACATATGAGTCAGAAATTCCCTGGGAATATTAGGAGCAAAGAACAAAGATTTTAAAGAAATTTTTAAAAAGTCAATTCCTCCGGATTTCCGTGGTTTTCGGAGTTTTCTGGAGATATGCTATAATTCATAAGGGGCAAACAACTGAAACCTTAATCTAGATGGCAATACCAACAAAAAACATACGAATCAGAAATTCCCTTTGAATATTAGGAGCAAAGAACAAAGAAAAAAAAAAAAAAATACATAGTAATTTTCTCCGTATATACGTGGTTTTCCGGGGTTTCCGGGGATATGCTGTAATTGGTAAGGGGCAAACAACTGGAACCTTAATCTATATGGAAATACCAACACAAAAACATATGATTCACCAATTCCCTTTGAATACTAGGAGCAAAGAACAAAGATTTTAAAAAAATATAACGAAGTCCCTTTCTCCGGATTTCCGTGGTTTTCGGTGTTTTCCGGGGATATGCTGTAATTGATAAGGGGCAAACAACTGAAACCTTAATCTAGATGGTAATGCCAACAAAAAAACATATAAGTCAGAAATTCCCTTTGAATATTAGGTGCAAAGAACAAAGATTTAAAAAATAATACATAGTAATTTTCTCCGTATATACGTGGTTTTCCGGGCTTTCCGGGGATATGTTGTAATTTGTAAGGGACAAACAACTGGAACATTAAAATAGATGCCAATACCAACAAAAATGTGTAAGTCAGAAATTCCCTGGGAATATTAGGAGCAAAGAACAATAAAAAATTTAAAAAATTCATTTTCTTCAGATTTCCGGGGTTTTCCGGGGTTTCCGGCTAAATGCTGTAATTGATAAGGGGCAAACAACTAAAATCTTAAACTAGATGACAATACCAACAAAAAAATATATGTGTCGGAAATTCCCACGGAGGGGGGAGGGTTTCATATTGGTAGCCCATGGTCTAAATTCCAAACTTCCAGTGAGAATGCTGTTCTTTGCGATAAGGTTAAGTAAAAGATGGCTTACCAGGATGTTTCTTCTGTGTTCATGAAATTTTAGATCAGTCTGTTTTGTTTTTATGTAATTGTTTGTTAATATCTTTTTTGCACTCCTTAGCTAGTAAGTGGTACTTACGAACGTTGTTTACATGGATCGTAAGTTGACATTCCCACACAGTCTTGTTGCTAAGGGCGGTTGCGATGAGGTTAAATTACTTACGGTCCAAGCGCTACGTCATAATTCATTACGATACACTTCATAATACAAGCCTTTATGGGCACGGCCCCCAGGACAAATATTCGGTTCCCATAACAACAAACACATGCGAATCACTTTCTGAAATAAACATCTATTTTCAAGAATGTATTTACATAATATTTTCAGGTAATATCACAATTAATATAATTAAATTGATATAAATATATCATCGTGCAAAAAATAGCATGCAACACACGGGCCGTAAAGGCATTTACGGGTCTCGAAAACTTAAAAACCCTCGGCTGCGCCTCGGGTTTTCAATCTGTTTCCTCGACCCGTAAACGTGCCTTACGGCACTTGTATCGCAATATACTATGGTACTTCACTTCTGATCCAAAAGTTTTATAAACATTGATTGAATTAAGTAAACAGTTGTCTGTGATGGGTTTCTTGATGTGTAAAATCTTTAAAATCGGTCTCGTTGGGAAGAGGGAGTCATTTGCTAAAATCGCGTGCAATGGAAATACGTCAAGCCTTGACAAATGAATGTAGAAACCAAGGCCTCAGTAGGCTTATTCCATTCTTGATATTGAATAGAGAAGGCTTTGACTACAATGCAGTCAGAAGTTTGTACAAGCCTACTCCTTGCCTTAGATGTAGAAATTTAACAGGGAACTATGTTAAATTTTAGCTATATTGATTTTAAAATACTTTCTAAATAGGTGGCTATAACATACGAGAAGCAAGTATATGTACGCCTTTTTTAAGTTTATTACACATATAAAAACAAATCATAATATACGAAGCGCGCTATATTTAGGCAGCATGCACAACACGTTTCATGTACTCTGTTACTGTATCCTCGATACATTCAACCCGACTTGTAGAGTTTTTTCTTTAAAATTTCTTTAGGTAGTTTTCACATGATTTTTTTTTCTTGCATGTCAAGATGACTCCATAGATTTTCTGTGACTGTTTGTCCCTTGCCTGAGTCTTGTGGCAAGGGCTATGGATAATGGATAGTGGACAATGAGCGTAGGCCTATTAAAATGTTAACTTCAAGGTACAGACATTGTATGCAGTACGAGAGTGTACTTACGATTCGAAATGTACAAATATTTTCGGATTAATAACTGATGGAAATGTAAGGGGAAGTGGAGAGCGTTGGTGGAATGAAAGAGTGGAAAGTGGAGAATCTCGAGAAAAGCCTCCTACGTGACGGCTTCGTCTATCACCGCCTGCTTCTATGTTGCTAAAATATACGCCGATTACATACTTACTTTCTGCCTCCCTGCGTTTATGTCTGAGCGATGAAGAGTAGATTTTTATTTTACCGGAGCGCCGTTCCAGTTCGTTTCGGCCCAACTTCAGTACTGAGAATAATTTCTAAGGTAGGTCTATAGGATTTTTGTGAGGCAGTTCCTCATAGTTGTATTCTAAGAATTCACATTGCAACGTAACGTAATGTTAATGTTAGCAAAAAATAAGACCGTTAATTTTTAAAGTTATGATTCGTTTTGGAACTACAATATACAGTAATGTTGTTTTCTGTCGGCCTGGGTGGCACGATCTTTATAGAGCTGACTTCCTGTGCCCAAGTTCGCGGGTTCGATCCCGGTCCTGTTGCATAAATGTGATAGGCTTGTGTCTGTAGATTACATGCATGTAAAGGAACTCCTGCAGGACAAGATTCTGGCACACCGACGACGGTTACAGGCTTAAGTTGTAATAGACCTCCGTCGTTAAATAACCATGAAGCAGCCGAAGTTAATTTGTGCTTTAGATCAAGACCTAACTTTGACACTTGTACAATAAGATATTTTAAATTATATGCTCGCCAATCCCGCACTCCTTTATTTGTATCTGCTTATCTCTTGATATAGCTAAATTAATTTATAAATGGGTGCGTAGGGTATATCATGGGGTTCGATGCACGGCTCAACTTGTCATCAGCGAAGAACAGAGCTTATCTCATATCCATGGTAATTGATAAACGGAAACAGCAACCTGGATTGTAGAGGTAATGGTTGTTGTAGACTACTATGGTGTATGACGAAAGGAATATGATATTTAGAATAATAATAGGTTAATAATAATAATAAGAAGAAGAATAAGAATAATAATAGGTTAGCTTGGTTAGCTTAGGAGCCCTTTTATTATTTTCCTTTCACCAGTAAAAATTCTTCTACTGTGAGGTTTCTCGGCATAGTTGTTTATTCCTAGGGGTTTTATTCTCGCTTATACTTCAGAGATCACAAACTTTAATTCGTTGCTATGTCAGTTATTAACCTTCACTCCTGCACTTGCTTCTGATATGCGCGGAAATTCGTGACTTCAACTTATTTTTAATTTTCTTTATGCGATAATTCTTATACACTTATATTAATGTGTTTTCGACTTTTTGTCTTGGTCACAACGCTTGTTTTCTGTGCAGTATTACTTTCTTTGTATTCGCGTGTAAATAGTATGCAGCAATGGTGTGGTCAGCTTTAGGGACAACTGTTACATGATCAAATTTTGGTGTCAACATGAAGTTCAGAAACTCTGTGGGGGGAGGGTCCTTCCGTTGTATTTCTTTAAGTGTCATTATTAAGTACCACAAAGGTACTTTCTCGGATTACTTGGGTAATCAACAATATCTGTCGGCCGTGTCTGTACGTGTGATAACTCGAATACGCTTTATCAGATTTCCATGAAACTTATATAAACATTTATAAAGTCCATAGGAAGAACCGTTACTGATTTTGGACCAAATCGGTTGACTGTTACCGAAGTAACGACCAATTAACGGTCACGTGCGTTTTAAATAGATTTTCATCAATCGGTAGAACTGAATATGCTGTTGGGAACTGTAAGACAAGTGGCTACGTTTCGGCAAAATTAAGGACGTGAGGAATTTGTTCGAAATCAGCCTCCACTTCATTGGTTGACTTATAACACTTCTTTATTAATTAAACTCATAATTATTACAGTAGTATTACAGGTTATCTTGTCGTATATCATATTAAAACTGCTTTATTGTCTATTTAATGACGTATATGTATGTATTTATTTGTTTATTTAACCTGGCGGAGTTAACGCCATAAGGCCTTCTCTCAGGACAACTCAGCCAGGGCAAAAACATGAAATACCGGTACCTAATAATAATAATAAATTAAAACATAATGTACTGAAAGAAGTAAGAAAGGCAAAAAATGAGTATTGGGATTTGGGAAAGAAGATGTGCAGACATAAATAGCCAGTTAGGATTTAAACAATTCGTAGCAACGGGCGGCCATTTTCTTTTTTCTAGACGATTTGATCAAATAACTTGTATAGTGGAATACCGGCCTTAGCACAAAGCAATGGCATACCGCTCGCTACTCCTGTAGTCGTAAGCGCATTAGTCATCGCAGGTGGTTTCGTGTATTAGGCCTAATCTCTGTATAAGCAGTTTTATCCAAACATTGTGTAAGAGTGTATTTTATTGCCTTTCTGGTTTTCCCGGTGTTGACACAGGTATTGAATAATTATTCTCGGGCACGGGCTTGCAGTCGTACGGAAATCATGAATCGTCTCTACCGACTAGACACCCGAGTCCTCTCTCTCTTCCCCATGCGTGGTTATTGCCTACGTTAATTCGTAATAGGTCTGTGTGTGTTCCTGGGTTACTTGTGTGTAATTTACAATGTACCAGACTCCATGCAACATTTTCTTCGCATGTTTAAATGTTGTCTCTGTAGAACTGGGTCTTCGAGCTGGCACTCGTTGAGTACCTAAAGCATTCCCCTTGTATTACCCCTTCTACGACCCTCTCTGACACAGCGCACCTCTCGCGTAACATACGGAACGTGGAAGCAGTCAGTGGTGTACGTTATCTTTTGCTAACAGCTAAGGGATATGGCGCAGCAGAAAAAAAATATATATTCTTTCCGTAAGGACTGCGGATTAGATTATTTTCGTTTTTCTTGCTTAACGAAACAACAAAACAAAAATGAAATTAAACAAAATGAAATCTCATTTTGTTTGATATGTTGTGTTTATTGTAGGCTACACTTCAACATCAGACGATACTTCATTATGAAGCATGCCAACGAGTATTAGAAAAGTATCGTTTCGCGTACTGTTTACTTATAAACTGAAATAAATTACGAAATTAACTTATTTAATGTTCAGCTGTGACAAATGATTGCTTACTAATAAATGCTACGATCAGGTTAATGCATAACATTGGAACTTCTTACTAGGGAAGTGGATGTTATGTATTGTAGAAGACAATAGGAAACATTTGTTAGAAAATCAAAAAAGGCAAAAACAGACAAATTCAAACAAGATAGCCAAGAAATCACAGCAAAACAATTGGTTCGTGTCAGCTACCGCGTTTCTAAATACAATTATATTGCGAAAAAAAAAAAAAAAAAAAAACCATTCACAGTGTGGGAGAATATTAAAGACTGTTTAGCTTAGTGAGTAATGCCACCTAAACTCTACCCCATGGCAGTGACATTGAATTTATAAGATCGAGTGAAGAAAATAGTTTTTAGTTTCTTTATTCATTCACCAAGTATCAATAGGTTTGATCGTTATAACTTTCAAAAGTTTCAGATGCCACTGCAACGCCTCTGATGCAGATTTTTTTTTAAAAATTTTTCTGCATTTGTTTACTGTTTGTTTACTTTATTTTCCCGATCATATACAAACATCCATGCCCGAGGCGGGACTCGAACCCATAGTCTCCTTCACTGCGGCTCCAAAGCAGCATGCCTTAGGGTACGCGCAAGACGGAACCGGGATGGTCGCATGCCGCAGGCCGCATGAAGAATGATATCATGTCTTCTTACGAGAGTGAACAAGACGCCGCTTGGATGGTCTCTTGCCAGCTATCTGGTCAGGCCGCAGTTTGCTGGTAGAATGCTAGCCCTCTTTTTTCATGCGACCGGCCGCTAGCGTATAGTCTAGATTCAGGCGTTCCACTTGTGCATTTTGCAATCGCTCCACAAACAAAGGACTGTTTATAAGATACATCCTCTGTAATCAGCTCAGACTACCAAAATAAATATTGTTACTACTCAATTGAGGGGTTGTAGAGATCAGTCATGGCTATAGTTACTGACTTGTATGGTTTAAATTCAGTATTTTTGTATAATTTGTAGTAACCTAATAATTTTATACTATGTTTAATTTTCATGTTGCGGGGTTAAGTGTGTTCGTTATTGTCTTCTTGTGCTCTGAAGATTGAATACAATGGTGGCACCAACTCAAGAAAACAACAACAATAATAATAATAATAATAATAATGTTTCTATCCATACACTGGTTCTCCATCTCAAACCGATTAAAAAAATATTCCCTGCCACAAAAAGTATTTTTTTTGCCAAAAAAGATTTTACTCCACTTCGGCGAACTTTGTGTCCTAGCACCTAAAGTATTGAGTTTACAACGAAATCGTTTAGAAGAAAAGTTGTAGAACATTAAATTTACTATAAAATACACATTCAATTTAGAATCTCTGTGAGACAGTGAAATACTCTTGTGACATATTTAACTAATGTGACATATGTGATGAAGCTTCCTGTAATGAGTTTGAATTCATAAACTCATTCCCATTGTCTTCTGTGTCTTCAAAACCTTACGAATGAGAATAATATAATAACAAAGAAATTAAAATAAAAAAGGAGATAATTCAGAAACTTAATCCATAACATGCTAACTGCCAGTTGGCGAATAGGCTGCGTCTTGCGCATACACACTTCATGTTCGGCGCCTGGCTCAACAGCGTAGCGACCAGGAAGGGGACCAACCAAGCTGCGTCTTGTTCGTACCCTTAGCTAAGGAGACCGGCAAACTGGAAACCTATTGCACAGTACTGCAGAGCATTGACGTCACGTTGTTTACATGGACAAGAGGGTGAAGTCTCGTTTCTCCTACAATTTCAGTTCCCGTTGCCTGCTGTAGAACATGCAACTTTATAGTACGGATAATTTATTCTCGGGTGTAAATAATTGAATTTCAAGATAAATACTTAACTTTATTTCACATGTGATCCTATTTGTACTCTAGAACCAAACACAGATTATGATAATGCTTGTCTCTAAGGAGCTGATCTTTGAACTCGGGAATGTAATCAGATGTAAAGGATGGATGCGATTCTCGCTGTAGTGGTTTGTTCCTCATTAAGCTGTCTCCATGCAGTTCTGTGTACAATGTGTTGGCGTAAGGACCGTAGTGTCAGTGATTAGCGTTGCTCCACACAAGTCTTTGGAAATAGAAGAAGAATACGTGCATTGTAAGTTTTATACTACCGTTTTAGATGTCTTCTTTCAATATAAGGAAGTGACGATTGTCAAATAACATAAAAGAGTTGTGTTTTGTGGAGTTAATCTCGTTAGTTTAACTATATATTTCCGGACCGAGTCTTATTTGTGCTGTGTTCCTGGCAGTAGTCTGCTCTGGAGAAAACACGGCGTTAGTTTCTAACGTCCTTGCGAATTGCTATTACCGCTATCAATACTATTATAACCTAAAGACAGAAGTATGAGAACCACGAAAACTGTCTAATCATATAGGTAGAACAGCGATCATAAGGCCCGGAAGTTAATGCTCTATCAGAAGGCGAAATATGGATGCAAATGTGCTCTAAAATTTGTAAAATATACTATGAAATCAAATGTGCTCGATCATTTAAGTAATTTTAAAACTTTACGCCCTCTTGTTAGTTGAATTACATTATAAATTACAAAGAAAATATAAGAAGTTGTATACGAAACTTTTAAAACAAAGTTATTGCAACAAATTTTAGTAAATTGAAAACCAATGAAGTGAAACGTCGCTTTAATATTATACAATCAGTTCAGAAAACATTAGGCTGTATACTGTAATTTATTTTACAGTCGGTTCTCAAAACATTCACTTAGCCAAATATGCGGTAACAGAGATAAACACACTAACTTGTATGTGTAGGCCATTGGTGATTTTTTTTGCAGAAAAACGAAAATGCTGCTTATGTTACCCGACAATATCACTCATCAAAATTTGCTGCATTCATATAAAACTATTCACATTTTCACACATTCATCATTCATCATTTACAATAGAATTAGTTAAAATGATGTACAAGTATGTTGTACATTACATATTAAAGGTGTAGGCCTATTATTTCAAATCGCACACAAAACACATAAGTATAAAATCTTTGCATATTATGAGATCCTAAAAAAAAGTCTTCTTTTACTGGCGTCTTAATGGTTAAAATATAAAATGTACGTAACTTCATTCTAGTACATACACACAATGTGGTACGACAAGACTCTACGGCAATGGATATAAGTCCACATGGCGTGTATAAATATATAAATACTTTATTATCACATACGTCTACAATTGAGCAATGCTCGTAAACAGGTGATTCGTCATGGTTTCCTTAATGCTAAACTTAAAACTAAACAAAAGTTAAATATAAATATGAATATAAACATGAAATACAACATAATATAATAGTTAGGCCTGAATGAAAGCCGAAACAACTTTTCGATTCATCTCAAAAGTAGCTCACATTGTTCAGGAACTTCCACGGAATGTTTTGATACGTCACACAGCTTTGTATTTGCCACCAAGGCTTCAAAAAACATTAAATAAAGTGATGATTTTCCCATACAAAATCATAGTAATCTCTACCATTGATGATTAAACCCACATCTGTCTTGGGAGCAGTACCAACCTGACAGCTAGTAGCACGCTGGATTTATACAAATTGGAATGGAAGCTTTGCTTTGTATAATTTTCGGTCGGAATAACAGTAGGAACTTCCACAATGATCGGTTACTAACCTAAGACCGCTGGGGTTACATAAATATCAACGAAAGCTTGAATTTTTGTAATTAATGTTGGAGATAAATCATGTTCAAGCATTGTATGTAATAACACATATTTGCTTCGGTTTTTAATAAAATGGAATAGGAGCTTCCCGGGTTCGGGACCTTGTGTTGCCCTTTGGTTTATGTGTGAGATAGGGGACTGGCGCACCCCAGAAATAAATCCACCGAAAATATCCTCTTAGGGCTGTGTTCACCAATGCCGATAATCTGTCTGATCCTGGTTTTCAGACTGAAAAGCTTCGATATTGTCCATTTTGTGTTTCACCAGCTACAGTAATTTGGTTTTTCGATAATATCCAAGCTAATGCTTTACCGATGAAATATCGGCCAGCAAAAGAGGATAAACCAAGCTAACTGCGACATCAGGCGATTGGAATATTTTATCAACATGAGATGATCACAGTGACGAGGAATATGAAGCAGAAACACAAGAAGGCACCCTAATGGATAAAGGAACGTATGCCGTACTTGGACATTTATGACGACATTAATTTCTGCACAAGATTTAAGGGGAAAACGAAATTATCTGCTATACGCCACGCCCTCAAAATAGTGAGACATCTAGTGACCATTTATAGAACTACTAGCTAGAGACAGCGTGAGGGGAAACTTTCCGTTGCTACAACGTTTACATTTCACGTCCGGACGTAGCCAATAGTCTTCCCCCGCTGTTTCACGCATCCGCCGCTAGATGTCGTTGGTTCTCTTATGAAAAATTTAAGGGTCAGGCAAGTAGTAGACAAAAACCAAGCTTTTGAAAACCAAGGTGACAAACTATGTTGTGAAACCCTGAAGGTTTACTATTTGAGATAATGGATTAATCGTAGTTTTTATTATCCACGATACCGAGAAATTTTATCCGTGTTGGCGAACACAGCCCTTAAAGGATCTCCAGGTCCAGGAGACGTTAACGCGATCCGCTAGGACTACTACAACTAATATTAAACTAAGACAAATTCGAATTGAAGCTTGGTTTTATTTCATATTTGCTTTCGAAAAAGATGTGATCAAATACTGTTTTACTTCATGTTTGAATGAAGAGCTTATAGAGAAAAGTTTAAAATATTATTCAATAAAGTCTTTCTTAACATTATTATTATTATGATTGTTGTTATTATTATTATTAATTTTATTTTCTAAAGGAGTTAGTCTAAAACATTGTCCTTTGACACAATAGATACTAAACTTAATTTGGTATGAAACACACTTCATTGCTTATTCATTTTAACTGTGTTTATCCTCCGGTTTTGGATGCTGAACATTGCAAAAATATGCACAAAAATGAATGTGTCCAATCATCCAACCCTCCATCCATGGATCCATACATCTATCGATCCATTCATTTATCCATCTATCAAACCATCCACTCATGTATCCATTTATCAGTCCATCCATCCATCCATCCATCTATGACTGAATTGATGGATGCATCGATGGAAGGGTGATTAAATGGATGGATCAATGGATAACACCGGGAAAATACATTATTAGTTTAGGTTTAATTTTAATTTCTATGAATACTTTTGCATTCTTCAGCTTTCGAAATCGGAGGATTTTTTTTCATGAACACAGTTAAAAAATTACCCATGAAAAGTGTTTCATACCAAATCATATTTAGTAGGCCTACTTTTTTAGGCAATGGACAAACTTGAAGACTAGATATTTTGGGAAATAATATTTTGTTAAGAAATACCGGTGATTTATTGAACCTATCTTGCATTTGTATATTTCGAAATAAAATGTAACTATCATTCCATCTTTTGACTTCATTGGTAGATAATTACTCCTATTCATGGTTTTGTGACTGGAAGCAAACCGCACAGTGGGGATAAAACCTGCTCTTGCTAATATAAAGTCAGGTACGCTAACCGCTAGACCACGCTACTGATGACAAAACAAACTGAACAAATAATAAAATCAGGTAAACTGATGTAACAAAGTACCAGTATGTTTTTGTTTAATCAGTTATGATTGCAATTATGATATGCAGAATATGTTCTTTTTTTAAATTGATTTCCAAGATAAGCTTCAGATTTATTCATTAAGCAGGGCTTACGGAAGAACAAAGATCTAGTTTTTTTAAAAATCATATTAAAATCTTCCAATATCAGCTGAACTGTACAGATTTGTGATATCTTGACAATCGCACACTCACATAAAAATACAAAAAAAAATCAAATTGGCCGGTTTCGGGATTTGAAACATGGCACTCCAGAATGTGAGGCCAAGACGTTACCATCTCGGCCACCTTGGTTAGTTTAACGGTCTAGTTGGATAAGCGCATGTAAAGCAATAGTGTTATTTGTTATAGCTAACTGTATTTTAATTTCCAAAGCCTTATAAGATCACAGTAAAACAATAGGCTATGTTGTCATGATAACTGATTTGCATTTCATAAATTCTTTCGAATACATATATTACCATAAAATAGGCACTAAATTGAGCATTACTCCGAAACAGGCCCATCGATTTTATCCAATATCAATAGACGTCTTCCCATGGACATTATACATGTGTATACCATGTTTCATAAAAATCCGGTAAAGCGTATTTGAGTTACCGCGTCTTTAAAATAGACACTAAATTGGGTTTTACTCCGGTACCGGTCTACCGATTTGGTTCAGTATCAGTAGACGTCTTCCCATGTACATTAAAAATGGGTAGACAAAGTTTCAGGAAAATCCAATAAAGCATATTTGAGTTTTCACGACTTCTTATATATTTACATAAAAGGCACTAAATTGGGCATTACTCCGGTACTGGCCAACCGATTTGATCGAATATCAACAGACGTCTTTCCGTGGACATTATAAATGCGTATACGATGTTTCGTAAAAATCCTATAAAGTGTATTTGAGTTATTGCGCCTTTAAAATAGACACTAGATTGGGTTTTACTCCGGTACCGGTCAACAGATTAGGTTCAAATTCAATAGGGTACTTCTCACGGGCGTCATAAATGCGTTTACCAAGTTTCATGGAAATCCGATACAGCGTATTGAGTTATGGCGCCTTTCTAATATAATATTATTAACATAGGTACTAAATTGGGCATTACTCCGGTACCGGTGAACCGATTTGGTTCAATATCAATAGGGTTCTTCCCATGAACGTTATAAATGCGTACAGCAAGTTTCATGAAATTCCGATAAAGCGTATTTGAGTTATGGCGCGTACAGACACACGGACAGACATTTTCCTGTCCCCCACACAATCTCATAAAGTACCATACTAGCACTTAATAAAATCAGGTAAACTGGGAAACAAAGTGCCAGTATGTTTTTGTTGAATCAATTATAATTGCAATTATGATATGCAGAAAATAAGTTTTACTAATCACATTAAAATCGACCAGCGTCAGCAGAACTACAGATTTGTGATGCCTTGACAATCGCACACTCACATAAAAATAAAAAATATCCATGTCAAATCGGCCGGCTCCGGATTTGATCCGGGACCTCCAGAATACGAGTCCAATGCGTTACCATTTAGCCAACTCAGTTAGTTTGACGGTGTTGTTTGATAAGCATAAGTGAAGGAATAGTGTTAACTGTCAAATTATACCGCTAGACAAAAATTAAAAAACATGTGACCTTTAATTAGTCATTACTCTGGTACCGTTCAACCGATTAGGTCCAAAATGAATAGACTTCTTGCCATGGACGTTATAAATGCGTATACCAATTTTCATGAAAATCCGATAAAGCGTATTTGAGTTATGGCGCGTACAGACAGACAGACGGACAGACATTTTTCGTCCCCTACACACAATCTCATAAAGTACCATACTGACACTTAATAAACAAGACAATCAGTGATATGCATAAAAATGAAGTAAATGCTTTTACTTTAAGTTTTTAAAGAAATCCAAGTAAATACTATGATTTGTATGCATAAAATATTGTAGCAAATGCTACTACTTTAGTAAAAGGTATGTCACGTGATCTAAGCATAGTATTTACTACTAGCCGAAGTAAATACTTTTTTTTGTATGCATAATGCAAAGGCTTTCGCTTTACTTCATGGTAAATACTTGCCAACAATCTAGCATGCTTCTGACCTGACTTATGAAGGTAGTAAAAGATATTCAGGAAAGCAGAAATGGCTTTGTTTCTACATATTGGAGGTAGAAAGACATATAAACCCAGAAGAGAACCAGAAGAACGTGAATACAAGAAACTGTATCGCTTCACCAGTGAACATGTGGAACGGTTAAGTGAACATTTCATCGGAGAAGTTGATGAAACACGAGGTGCAGCCCTAACCTCAAATAAAAAAATGAGAACTTTTTTTGAGGCATATTTCCGATCCTGGATTTCGTGGGTGTGCGTGGGTGTGCATCAAAGTACCGTTTCAAGGACAATTAAATTTGTAGCGGACAAAATAGTGGAGAAGAATCAATTGTGGATCAAGTTTCCATCTGACCGTCGAAGCATACTAGAAGCAGAAAATCAGTGGCAGCAAACATATATATTCCCAACTGCTATGGGCGCACTAGACTGCACACATGTCAGAATTCCTAAGCCAAGACGGCATGGGAATGAGTATGTGAATAGGAAAGGGTTTGCTTCTATGAATATTCAGGCTACATGCAGTGCAGATGAATGTTTTACCAGTGTTGATATCCAGTGACCTGGGACATGCTTATGGCGTAATAGTGCTACATTTAACACGATGCAACGAAATAAAAATTGTGTACTGATTGCTGATGAGGGATATGGAATATCACCTTGGGTGATGACCCCATATGGAAATCCTAACACACCACAAAAAAGGGCGTATAACAGGTTGCTTAAATCAGAACGGTGCATAATTGAACGTTGTTTTGGACAATTGAAAAGAAGGATCCCCATTCTTCACTATGGTGTAAGGATGAGCCTGCAGAAAGTGCCATAATTAATAATGAGCTGCTTTATTTTGCATAATGTTGCTAAATATTTAAATGATAACCCAGATGATTTTGATAAACTTGATGGCAATGAAAATGATGTGGATGACAGCGAAAATGATGATGATAATCAAGTTATGTTATGTGAACAAGGAAATCAAAGCAGAAATGAAATATCTCAGATTACATTTATCTTTAAGAAGAAAATTAAATGTGTATTGCTAAAGAACAACTATTATACTGTTAAGGAACATCTTGCTCTTAATTGGACTTAACTCTGTATGTTGGACGAAGCCTGATGCATGTAAGTGTTTAATGGCCAATAAATATTATTATTATTAAATAAATATTATTATTTAATCAGTAACACTGATCTTTCCACTTTACTGACTGCTACAAGAATGAATAAAGTTCATTTCTACTTATATAATTTTTTTAAGTTTTTCTGTATAATATTCTCTCTGAATTCTAATTAACTGAATTTCTCCACACATCCATAGTCGCTGCAACTGTTCAGTGGACAATCCTCTACTTTCTTCAGTTTCAAAGTTACTGAAATTATATTTTCCTTTTGGAGGTCTCTTCTCCATTCCTCAGCATTCCGGTGGCCTGAGCCAAAATCAGAACGAAAAAAGTTGAGAAACTTGCAACAATAAAATGTGTCACGAGTCATTTAGGACGTAATAATTATGTTGCAGTTGTGTCAGATTAACTTTTGGCGTCTCGTTGATTGTCGTGTAGGCTACGATGATTCGAAAGATGACAAAAACTCTTGAGAAAATGAAGTCCTGGAGATGGGAGATTTTATTTTCAAGACCCAAATCCCGGAAATCCGGGAGAGGTTGCAACCCTGAGTTGCCCTCTTCAAGTCATTTACTGGATAAGAATTCCATAGTTTGAGATGGTGGTCATGTAGTTGACTGTCGGAGGTATTTAAGTAAATTTAGGTAAGTTTAGGTAGGTTTTGCATATCAAAGCTGCTTCCTTTCCATGATTTTTATTAATAAACGAGAGCGCTTAAGCAGAAAATCAAACACGTTCTCGCTTTTGGTTTGGAGTTACTGCACTGAGATGCAATATATTTCTGAAGGGAATTCCAGTGAACCATAAGGAACTGGCTTGACCCAGCATATCTTTTACTTCATTAACGTAGTAAATACTATCAAGATTATGCATACAGAATCGAGCATTTACTTTTACTTTTACTTTTTGCTTAAGTAAAAGGTATAGCTTTTACTAATTTTTATGCATATGGCTAAATGTTGACATTGTTCATCAAACCATTCATTTCTAGTGTGCTTCCTTTCCCCAATATGTTTAAGAGGCGGAGTCATTAATAGGGCCCGGATTTGTATGTAAAAAAAATGGTTTTTTTTTTCCTGATGCGTACATTCCTAAAACTAAGTTTAATATCCAAATCGAGGTCCGACAAACGCAAATTCCAAACTTTATTTCACATAAAAACACATATTTTACAAAAAAATTTATGTGAATAAATATTTTCATTATTTTCTCCATAAATACATATTTTAGTACTTTTCCGGATTTTTTAAGTAATTTTTTTTTCCTGATGCTCATATCAAGGTCTGACAACCACAAATTCCAAAGTTTATTTTACATAAAAACACATGTTTTACAAAAAAGTTATGTGAATAAATATTTTTGATATATTCTCCATAAATAAATATTTTAATACTTTCCTCGTTTTCTTTTAACATTTTACAACAAAAATTTATATCTCGAAAGAATTCAACACACATGCTTCACTTGCAATGAGGTGAGAGTGCAATGACATTTGTTGTGCACTGCATTTTACATCTGCAATTGGTGAGTTTCAGTATAATTTGTTCTAGTAAATATACAAGCATTCATGAATCACAGATTATTGTCTCATTGTTCTAGTAAGTTTTGTTTCTTTTTCAGAAAAATGTTTTTTTTTTCTTTTTTTTTCTTTTTTTTTTTTTAGCACATATTTTTAAAATTTTAGCACATATTTTTAAAATGTTAGCACATATTTTAAACATTTTTAGCACATAAAAAATAAATATTTTAAAGTTTTTTAGCACATAAAAATCCGGGCTCTAGTCATTAATAATTTCCTAATTAGTTCTCCCGTACCATTTATATTTTCACTGTTTCCCCCTAATTCCATTTGACCTTTTGAGTTCAAATTGGTGACATTTTTGTTATTTCTTCCTTATATGCATTTTTAATTTCCTGATTTTTAAGTTTTCCAACATCCCATTTTCTCTGTTCATTATTTTTACTTTTATTTTTTGTGAAACTTCTCCCGATTTTGGTTTTAATTCTTGTTCGTACCATATAATGGTCTGATTCTATGTTTGCTTCTCGTACACTTCTGGTATCTTTTATATTACAGCAGTGTAGTCTATCTACCAGCACATGGTCTATTTGGTTATATATTTTACCATCTGGGGAATGCCAAGTGGTTTTGTGGATATTCATGTGTGCATACCATGTTCCTGTGATAGCAAAATCTCTACCCTTTGCAAAATCTACCAGTCTTTTCCCATTGTCATTGGTGTTATTATGCAGACTATTTTCCACATGTAGGATATAAAAAGGACTCTTTAGCTATTTTTGGATTGAAGTCACCAGCAATCATTTTCTTATCATAGCTGGGAATATTTTCACATTCCTTTTCGATATTTTCATAAAATATTTCTTTAATGTGGTCCTCCTTCTCAGTTGGAGCATGAGCTGAAATTATTGTCAAATTATAGAAACCAAGTTTCAGTCTAATTTTGCACATGTTTGCGTCAATAGGTTTAAAATCAATTAACTTATCTTTTATTCGTTTGTTGATGTAAAACCCAGTGCCAAATTCATGTTTAGAATTTTTGTTCCCGCTATATAAGATCAAGTATACTATCTTGTCCATGATATTCTCCCTTAGCCATCTAATTTCTTGGAGCGCGCAGATGTCTATCATGTATTTTTCGAGCTCTTGCTTTAGTTCATTTACTGCTGCTAGTCTGTTTAAAGTTCGTACATTCCAAGTGGCTATAGTAAATTAATTTATCCTTTGTGTCTGCCGAGGTCTATTCCACGATATCCAATTATTCCGATGCTTTCCTTGAGGTTTCCAAACGGGACTTTTTGACATGGTGGGTTGTCAGCCGCATGCCCAACTCCCTACTATTAGGACCAGGTCTTTGATTTCGGGGTATCCGTCCCCTAGACATATTGCTTTCACTGCAGCTATGGAGATAGGTCCTCCCCTGGAGTTATTTCGGAGCTCTCCTAGCCTTTGAGTAAAACAAAACCTTCTATGCCGAGCTGTTCAGGGTTCCTGTTGGGCCTCCTCGGCTACCGTAGCGGTCCCAGGTCACAAGTACCAACCGTACATCACCCCAACAGGCATCCATCCCGTACACGTCGTTACCACCCCCTGCAAGTAAACAATCCCTTGCCAATAAAAAAGCGACGACTACTTTGTGGTCATGACTCATGAGGAAGTAACGTAATAATGTTTAGTCCAGGCGAGATAGGAAAAAATGCTCATTATTTTAAAAAATCAAAGTAACCACCTTCTCTACGCGATAAATAGGAGGAAAAAGAGTAGGAATTCATTGCATATGTTTTTCATAAAGTCGGTTTGTAGCGTCGTGGTGGAAAAATGCAAAAATGTGTCAAGACGTTATTTTTTCGAATTTACGGTATCAAAAAGAAAAAGAACGTGGGAAATACGAAAAAAGCACGATATAGAGATTAAAAAGACTATATAAATAGGTTCGTAACTTTTTGCAAGAAAAATTGAAAATTGCTAAAAATCGCGATTTTTCAACATTTTATTAATTGGCTTGTACGTATCGTAATTTTGGAGGGGGAGTGCATACCAAAGGAATGTTGTTTGTCATATATATCAGCAATACAGTGAACTCTCGAAAAAAACGGACTAAAGTGGGCAGGGGTCTGTCCGAGTTATGAAATGTCAGACTTATGGAGGGGAAATGAGGAAATTGTATCTAAGTAATGAAATTTCGTGTTTAAGCTACAACAAGAAAAATGTATGAGGCAGAATATATGTAACTTATAGTTGGAACAAATAAGACTTCAGTACTATAGTAAAATTTCTAGTCAAGAGTCTGAAATACACACTGTTACATTATTAGGACACAATGATGATCGATGTGGGCACATTGAGAATATTTTTCTAAAGAGATTTAGGTCGAAAGTTACTGTTAATGTTCTTCTGTGTACACTTTTTCGGTTGCTTTTGAATAATTACTTCTCTTGCAGTCCTGAAGTGGCCATAGAATGACTGTAGATCCGGGTCTGGGTCGTCAAGAATCTGTCCGAGTTATCCGAAGTCTGGCTTATTGAGGTCCGAATTATCGAGAGTTCACTGTAAATAAGAAGGGAAATAAAAAAGAAGTGAAAAATTACAGAGGAATCAGTGTTATGGCCTCAATAAGTAGACTTTTTAGCAAAGTGATTAAGAGTAGATTGGAAGTAAGATATCTGAAGAGCAAGCTGGGTTTACAGCAGGAAAATCATGTTTAGATAACATATTTCTAATTCGTCAAATAAGTGAAAAGTTGTCTGCAAAAGGGAAGGAAATTCATTTGGTATTTATAGATTTAGAGCAGGCCTATGATTCTGTTCCTGTAAGTCAACTCTGGAATGCACTGGTGAGTATCAGAATTGATAAATCCTTAGGTCATCTTATTAAAATGATATACGACAGTGCATGTCATGCTACAGTGAAATTGGGAATACGGATATCCGAAGAATTCAGAATAACGAAGTGTTTGAGCAGGGTTGTGGCATGTCCCCTACACTATTTAAAATATATTTACATATTTAGTGTTTTAAAGAAATGGGATGCATGTTGTTATAAGATGGGTATTCCGGTACCGGTACATGAAAAACCCTTTACTCATTGTTATTCGCTGATGATCAGGTGGTATTAGCGCAGGATAGAGATGATGCAGAGTATATGGTAAAGAAATTACATGAAGTATACATTGAAGGAGGTCTGAAAATAAATGTCAAGAAGACAGAATACTTGGTTGTTGGAGATGGGGAAGGTACCTGGTCTGGGGAAGATAAAAATAGTAGGTAGTTTTAAATATTTGGGCTCCATTATTAAAAAATCTGGTACTTGTAAGGAGGATGTAACACACCGTATAAGTCAGGCAAGAGGGGCTGTTCGAGCATTGAACGGAGTTTTCTGGAGTAGAGAAATTCATCTTAGCACTAAAAGACTGATTTTAAATGCTATTGTTGAAAGTATCATCACTTATGGAGGAGAAGGATGGGCTTTGACACAGCGACAAAAAGAAATGTTAAATGCACTGCATAGAAATTGTCGGGTATCTAGAATAGAACGAGTACCCAATAAAGTAATAAGGGAAAGAATGGAACAGGAAGAAACGCTAGTGGAAAGGCTTGAAAAGAGGACGCTGCAGTGGTATGGACATGTCCAGAGGATGTCAGAAGACAGATGCCCCAAGCAGATAATATCATGGTCACCATATGGTATGAGGAGAGACCTAGAAGCACCTGGAGAGGTGGAATAGCCAGAACAATGCAGGGAAGGAATTTACAAGAAGGCGATTGGCAGGGTAGAGGATTCTGGAGGAAGGCATTAGAAGGCAACCCCTGAAAAGGGGAGACGCTTTTTAGCTTATGTCCACTGGAGGGTTTAGGTTGAAATTGCAATATTTATGTTGTTTAGCTCAAAACAGAAAAATAATGGCTGCGTTAAAGAAATTATTATTCATAAGACATCTTATCTCAGATTAAATTGTTTTGAGTAAATGTGCCACGTAGATTAATATCCTCTATAGCATGTTCTGGTGGAAGTAGGTCATACAAGACTAAGAGTGTTCGAAGTACCTAATATTATTAATGTGATTATAAAATTTGCTGCTCATATATGTATTAGAAAAGATAAGAGAAAGAGTTTTATCATCACGCAGTGCCATTTACTTAATTACTTTAACACGAGTAGTTTGGGGATCCGTATAGTTAGTGGCTCAACCTGTGGCCCGCGATCCCAAGATGGCTCACGACAAAACCCATGCAGGCGCTATACCAGGGGTCAGCCATCTTTGGGGGTGGTTTCGGATTCTTGTTTCATGTTATTACAGCTCGCATATAGCTTTTCCTTTTCAAGATCCACCCTTGGCTCGCGACAGAACCTATAAGTGCAGTAAAACAAGTACTGACCTTTTTTTAGGGTGGTTTCGTCTTCTTATGTTTTATGCTTCTACACTTACATGGCATCTCTTTCCGCAAGTTGTGGATGGTTCGTGACAAAACCATGAGGGTGCTATGGCTTGTGTCAGTTGTCTTTAGGGGTACTTTCGGCTTCTTATCTTACGAAGTTATATAACAGTATTCATTTAGCTGTACTCTTACCACGCCCACGGCAACACCTATTAGGGTGGTACATCACGGATCAGCCATCTTTAGGGGTGGTTTAGTCTCATGCTGTGAAATTGATGATATTAGAGTCCTTCAGGAAGAATTGGCTGGTATTAAAGAAGAATTGAGGAGAAATAGAGTCACTTTTACTGATATGAACTTTTATTAAGTTGCTGACAGTACGCCTAATTCATCTCAATCTGCAGACGACAAATCGTAGTACAAGCAATCTCCTATCCTCCCAATATTACTACTGGAAAATAAATTCAGCGTTTTCCTGCAGTTTGGTGAAGGTAATGAACGGGATTCAAACCTTAACGTCAGGAGTGCTGGCAAATCAACACAGATCACCACCGGAACCAAGAATGAACGAATCAGACAGCAAATAACGGAAAGCTGAGTGTTCCCAAGGAATTAGGCAAAGTTATTCTTTTCAGTGACTGTCATGTGCGTCACAAAGCGCATGTGACAAGAAGAGGGATGTCAGTGTTCTAGGTTATATTAAACCTGGGACAACTAGCTCATTGGTGACCCAGAGAAGTGTAACACCTTAAAAAAGATTACTGTGTTGGGGCTCAAATAACAGAGCTCGTAGGCCTAACAGGATAAGTAAGGTTACTACTAGAGCAACCCAAAAGCATAATAAGCATAAAAAGCATAACAGGACTTTAGACATGCTGTTGCTACCCGGAATATAAATTTGGCAGTCTAAGGATCTGGATGGAACTAATTTTAAAAGCACAATAAAGCATAATTTTTAAAAATAAAGCATAAAAGCATAATATTTAAAATAGAGCACAATTCTTGGCAAATAAATTGCCTGCTTCATTGCACTATAAAAACACTCAATCAACAATGAGAAGCTAGTTTCTCAACAATGGAAATTTCAAACTTAAGAAGTAAAAATATAACTGTAGTTCTGTAAGGAACAGGACAACAATTAAAATAACCATTATTGAGTACAAGTTAACGGTTTTATGGTCAGTACACACTCTGAATCAGAGGTGTTCACATCTATTTAATACCAGCATGCCGAAAACTTATGTAACTGCGATACAAAGGGTTCGCGAGTTTCCTACAGACAATTTTCTGGCTGAAAAGGGGAAACTGTTGTGTTCCTTATGTTCAGAGTGCATTAATTTCGAAAAGAAATTCATTGTGCAGAAACATGTGGAAAGTTTTAAGCATAGATCTCGGAAACAGAGTGATGGACAAGGTTCAACTTCAGGTGGTCCTAGCAGTATACGCAACAGTACGTTACCTCAAGTATGACAGTGTAAGGAGAAATCAAACGATAATATGAAAGAAATGGTGGCAGCATTCACTTCTTCTGGTATTCCATCGCATGTTTTTCGTAATCAACGTTTTCGCCAGTGGATTGCAACAGCTACATGTATGCAGCCGGCTCCTAGTGAAACCACTTTAAGAAGGTATCTTACAAAGTGTGCTGAAGACGACTTACAAGAAACTAAGTCAAAATGTGAGAGGAATTCTGTCTATCTAGTGGTTGATGAAACAACAGATATAAAGAACCGTAAGGTGGTGAATATTCTTGTTGCTCCACTGGATGTTGTGAATGAAAAACCCCGTCTTGTGAAAACTAAAATTGTTGAACACTGCAATGCCGATGTTATAGTAAATTTAATACTTGATACATTAGATCTTGCTGGTGTTCACAGAAGCAATTTTGTTGTTCTAATATCAGACAGTGCACCATATAATTATGCTTTCTGCTGGCAGGAGACTGGTTGGAGTTGCACCTCAGCTTTTACATTCTACATGTTGGGCTCACATATTACATCTGTGTGCTGAAGGGATTAGGTTTTCGTTAAAAATTGCTGATGAATTCATTGCAGCTGTTAAGACTGCTTTAGCGAAAACTCCAGCCAGAAGGGGGAGAGTGCTGGACTGTCTCAAAGAAGCAAGAACATTTGTTTTACCTCCAGTTCCTGTAGTAACGCGCTGGAGGACATGGCTGAAGGCAGGAAAATATCATTGCATGAATTTGAATGCAGTAAAACAGTGGATTGACTTGGAAGATGGTGAAGGCAGTGCTGCAGTAACAAACTTAAAGCGATTGGTTGAAAATAAAGAACTAGTGCTTCAACTCAGAGCTATAGCTAAAATTTCTGATGGACTCTGCAATCAAATACAGGTTCAGGAATCAGATAATCAAGATGCAACACAGGTCTGGCTTCTTCTATCATCAATTCTTCAGATGGTTCAAAGTTCCGGTGCAACTTGTAAAAAATTGGCAGGATATATGAATGAACGTCATTCTGCTCTAAATTTCTGGAAGGAAGTTCAGAATTTAGATCCAACAATAGCTGTTCCTGAGAAGATTTCTTCCATTTTTACTTCGGGTGAACTGAAACGTTTCTCTGGCATTGATGTTCCAGTGGAAGAAATATCAACATATGCAGCAATGGTACATGGACAAAATTTGTCTTCAACTTCTGCCTTATCCTTCTGGCAGAAACATTCCACCAAGATGCCTATCCTAAGTAAGCTGGCAATGAAGGCAATTATGGTTCCTCCATCATCTGCTTCAGTTGGGAGAAGCTTTTCTACTCTCAATTGGATTTTGAACTCTAAACGCTCATGTCTGACAGAAGAAAATCTGCAGTCTCACCTACAACTGGCAATTAATCAAAATCAATATCAGGAGGGTGGTGTTCATCAGGAGAGTGTAAATGACAGTGACAGTGACAAGGATGACTAAATTTTCATTCATTTCATTACTAGCTTGCTTAGACCCTACAGTTTGTTCTTATAAAATGTTAACGTATTAAGGCACTAAGGTAGCCTGCAAAGTAACATTAGACACACACAAAAAAAAATCAGTTTGATACATAATCAGTATTTGTCTTAAGTTTATTGGTGTATTATTTATGTTAAAAAATAAAGCATAATGTGGGTTGCTGTGGTTATTACCAATTGGTGCTGCACCAAATGCAAGATAGGGGAGTCCACTCCTCGTGGGCAAACCATGAGATGTAGGAAACCCACCAAATGCGAGATGGTGTTGAATAGTCTTTATTACCAAATTAATTAGTAATATACTGCTTTGATAATGATTTACGTAGGTCCTCGTCGCCAGGGTGTATAACTGTACAAACCAAATGTTCAATGATGAAGATGCTTTCAGTCAGTGATATTTATTCAGTTTCAACACAACTATGTATACACAACATACATACTCTTCTTAGAGATAGAATGATACTACATAAATGTTCTTCCTGTTAACAAAGTAATTCTTCTATAAATGTCTTTATATAAATGTCCACTCAAACAAAATTAACTTGAAATATGTAACTTGTGATTTAATGTCTGTAACGTATACATGAATATGTAACTTGATAATGTATTTAATAATATGCATAAATCATATTCACTTATTACGTGAATTTATAGTTCACCATTGTTCATGTACTTTAAGTACTATAACGTACCTGATATCTTGTACAGTCTGATTGATAAATATTTGAACAGATAGAACTCACGTAACGTATAGCGCGATGAGTAAAATGTTGTCTGAGCCAGGCCAATGACTGCCCGTGCGTCAGCTGATGTAGGCCTTACTGTAAGCCTATGATGTATTGGTATGACGACCCTATATAATGCTGATGCAGTATGAACAAATGTTGCTATGTCTAACCGTTGCAATATATTCTCACGAGGAAGACGGTTGTCGCTGCGCTGTATGCTCTAGCGATGAATATTGGTGAGGGGCGGCTGCTGAGAGGCGGCTGGTTGCCGCTGGCTGTGATTGCTGAGAGGCGGCTGTTGAAACTTTGCCCATATGGTGACTGTTGAGATACTTGAACACTCTGATGATAAGCAGATGTTGCTGCTGGCTGAACACTGATGAATGGCGGCTGTTGCCGCTGATGAGCCCATAAATGCCACTGATGGTTCCATAAATGCAACTGATGATTCTGAAGTTTCGTCCTCTCCAGGAAACCTAGCATGGCCGCTAGGAGCGCTGAAACCGCTGCCGCATTGCTACAGTGACGTCATTAGAAATATTCAATAATTCCAATGGGCAGCCGTGGTTCTAGGAGAACCACCAATAAAATAAGAAAAACGCGACATCATAACTTACAATGAGGAGACACTGAAAACTACGAATTCCTTCAGATATGTGGGAGTCACCGCGCGTTACGTTATTATGCAGATCACAAGTATAGGCTATGTAATATAGGTCTACTGATTTGACCTAAATAAAATGAGTATTTGTGATGAAGAAAGTTAACAGCATTAAAGACGTATTCAAATGCTTCCCACAGTCCGCCACAGATAGGACTACCTCCTGTGTTGCCAAATTTCAAGCAGCATGGCTTGTAAGAAATAAAGAAGGCAGTGAAAGAACTCGTAATGGAGATACGCAATATGCGGTGATAGAAGTTATAATGCGGTTATAATATCGAACATATCAGAAGCCATTGAAGCACCAGAGCTTGTGTCCGATATCAGTGTGGCACACAGACTTCCAGCTAGACAGGGGAAAACTAAGCCAATTGTTGTGAAATTCTACAAGAGAAGCAGTCGAGACAAGTGGATGAAAAATTTCAAAGAGGAATCCAGGAAGTATGCAGAGGGTCCGGGAATACCTTCACAAAAAATCAACCCGCAGCTACCGGCTTCAAGAATATCTGTAGGCGAGCACCTGACTAGCTACACCCGTGATCTACTAAATGCAACCAGGGACTTTGCAAAAGAGAGAGGCTTCCAGTTTGTGTGGACTCGTGACTGCAAGGTATTTATTAGAAAAGACGAAAGAAGCCAAGTCCTTAAAATCAGTAGTCATAACAATCTCAAAAACTTGTAATTCAATCTCATGTCATGAATCTGTCTCTCAAAATATTGTATAAACTGTATCCCTCAAGTATATATTTTTATTTTTGTCCCCAACAATGGATGGTTTATTAGATGAATTAAGCAACTATTCCGACAATTCAATAACGACAGTCTTGGAAAATGCCGATTCCTGCTCTAGTTTCATAAACAAAACAATCCATGATTTCAAAATTTTTCACTTAAATATTCGGAGCCTTAATAAACATTTTTTAGAATTCTGCACTGTCTTGCAAAGCCTAAAACAAGATTTTGATTTCATTATACTAACGGAAGCCTGGTTAAGTCATGATATTGGGTTTGATTTACCCGGTTATGCAAAAAACGTTAAAATGAATAAGTACAGCAAATGCGATAGTTTAGTGGTCTATTGCAAGAATAATATAGACTTCACTCTCACTGACATAGAAATCTCAGAATGTAATTCTTTGCATTTAAATTTTACGTTTGGCAACAATACATTTTCATTAACAGCTATTTATAGATCACCGAACACCTGTAAATATGATTTCCTTGATAATTTTGAACGCTTTTTAATAAATTCAAAGCAAACAGATAACCATCTAATTGTTGGCGACATAAATATTCAGATTATGGAAAATAATTTAGATATTACTGGTAACAGGTATATGGATATGTTACATGCACATGGTTTTGTAAATTTTTTAAATGGCGTTACGAGACCAGGCTCGGAAACTTGCTTAGACCATATATTTTTTAAAACTATAAAGAAATGGAAATTTATACCAGGAATTTTCTGTAGCGCCGTAACTGACCACTATGCCGTGTTTTCTCTACTAAAAAATCCTAATGGTCACATTTCGAAATCCCCAGGTACTCAACAATCTATGCCCATTTCAAATAACATTAACAATGAAAAATTAGTCTCGCTTATTGAGAGAGAAACCTGGGACTCTGTGTATAAATGTAAAGATCCAAATACTTCTTTCCAGTTATTTTATAATTTAATTAAGAAATACATAATAAGTAGTTCGATCAGCAATCAAAAGCTTTCTCATAAATTCAAAAAAATTAAGCCATGGATCACTGTAGGCATAATCAAATCTATTCGTACTAGAGACAAGATTGCGAGAAAAGTAATTCATGACCCAAACAATGAAAATTTGAAAAAATATTATAAAAATTATAGAAATATGCTGACTCTTGTTATAAGAAATATGAAGATTAGTTATTATAAATTAAAATTTGAAGAATATAAGAACAACCCTAGGAAATTTTGGCAAACTGTTAATGAAGCCACAGATATAGGTACTGAAAAAAATAAAACGGTTTCAGAATTAATAAATGAAAATGGTACTCACATAACAAACAAAGAGGATATCGCAAATGAATTTAATAAATACTTCTCAAAAATAGGGCACAGTGTAACCTCAAACGTTAATAAGACATCGTCAGACTCTTCGGAGTACAATAAAACAGCCATGAATCCAATCACATCTATGTTTCTCAGTCCTGTTAATGAATGCGAAATTATTAACATTGTGAAGACCTTAAATAATAATGTATCTCCAGGCATTGATGGAATAAAAAACATTACATTGAAATCTATCATTAAATATATTGTTAAACCTCTTGTCTATATTTTCAATCTTTGTTTCACAGAAGGTGTTTTCCCCAATACTCTAAAAAATGCTGTGATAATACCTATACATAAATCCGGGAAAATGAATGATTTAAACAATTATAGACCAATATCACTACTTCCGGCCTTTTCCAAGATACTAGAGAAATGCATAAAAGTTAGGCTACTAAACTATTTACAAAAACATGAAATTATATCAAAAAATCAATTTGGTTTCCAGAGCAACATATCTACTGACGATGCTTTTATTAACGTTACAGGTAACATTATTAAAGAATTAGACAAAGGTAATAATTGTTTAGGAATTTTCTTGGACTTACGCAAAGCTTTTGATACTGTTATTCACTCGATACTATTAGATAAACTGAATAAGATAGGAATTAGAGGAACAGTTTACAAATTATTTGAATCATATCTGAGCAATAGATGTATAATGACAAAAGTAGACAGCCATATAAGTGAAATATCAAATATTGATATTGGTGTGCCACAAGGAACGATATTAGGACCAATCTTATACTTAATATATGTAAATGATTTGCTAAATTTAAACCTAGATCAAATAAATGGCTCCATATTTTCATACGCAGATGACACTGTTGTGATTTTCAGTGGTCATTCATGGGAAGTAGCATATAAATACGCTAATACAGGCATGAAAATTGTAAAAAAATGGTTCGATTCTAACCTTCTATCACTAAACGTGGATAAATCAACATTAGTTCCTTTCTCATTAACATCTACTGGTCAGATAGCGCGGAAAAAACGTACAAATTTAAATTTAATAATACATAATTGTAATTTTGATGTGAATTGTAAATGCTTACCACTGAAAGAATCAGCCGTTGTGAAATATTTGGGTATTTTTATTGATCAACACCTTAAATGGTCTCACCATGTTAACTACATCTGTAATAGACTACGCAGAACAATTCATAAATTTGTCATTTTACGCCACTGTATGCCCATTACTGTTTTACGTTCCGTTTATCTAGCACTTTTCCAGTCCATTATTCAATATGGCATTCTCGCCTGGGGAGGATTAGCGAAAACTACCCTTAAGCCCCTCTGCCTTTTACAAAAAAGAATAATAAAAATCTGTCTAAGAAAACACATTGATTACCCAACTAGCCTAATATTTTCGGAATTTAATGTTTTAAGTTTGGACCAAATTTACAAATTTTCTATATTAAAATATTTTCACAAACATCGTATAAAATACTCTTCCAGTGAACATATCTACAAAACTAGACGAAATACTAATTTACTCCTATTAGAACCCAAATGTCTCACATCGGCAGGATTAAAGCATAGCATTAATTTTGGACCGCGCTTCTATAACTCAATTATCAGAAAATATCCTGATCTCTCAGCATACTCCACTGTTAAATTTAATAGATATGTAAAGAATTTTTTGTAATTTTTTAGCTTTTAAGTAATTTTTGTTTCACTCCTTTTATGTATTTATGTTTTTACGTTTAATGTTTTTTAACTTTCTTTTTTAGTTAAGCACATTATACACTCTATTTCTTTGTCTCTCCTCTTTCTTCACTTTGATATTTTTGAAACGGCACCCGAGCACGAGCAGTCTTGCTCATTCGGGTGTATTACTAAATGTAATACTTCTTGTGAAGATATAGCCTATATTTCTTTTCCTCTTTTTAAATAGTTGTAGTTAATTTTGAATTTTGAAAATTGTTTTATTTTACTTGTATAAATATGTATTTGTACTTGTATTTGTTTTTGCAATTCTATGTAATAATGTAATATTGTAATGTAATAAATAATAATAATAAAAAAAAAAAAAAAAAAGAAGTCAGCCCTGCAATCTACCGTGCTGTAAAGAAGGAAGAGAGACTGTACATCGGCTACGTGAGATTCTCAGTGAAAGACTATTTGCCCGTTATTCTCTGTTATAACGGCTGTGGTTACGGTCATTTCGCTGCAGATTGTAAAACGTAACAGAGGTGCTCCATTTGTTCCGTTGAACATATTGTAGCTGATTGTCCACGCACCAAGACAAAATGTCAAATTGTAAATGGCACAATCTCAAAGTGGCAAACTTGGTACTAAAGATACTGCCACATCACCCCAGTTCCCGGCATATATTAAGATCGTGAATATAATCAATTCCAAAATGAGTTATGGCTAAAATAGTACTATTCCAACAAGATTTACATCGATCACTTCTTCCTACACAGGAATTAATTTTAAAAGCCGGATTTCAATCGGATAGCCAGATTATTAAATTGCTATGTTTGCAGGAACCATATACGTACTAAGCAGAATGAAGTTAAAGGCTTAGGTACGAACTTGTACATTTACTCTGCTAATAGTACAGAACAAAGAGTAAGAGCTGCAACGGTCACTAATTAATTATCAAAATATACTTAATCTTGTTCAGTACTGTACCCATGATTGTGTTGTGGTATCTGTAAAATGGAAAGGAATTAAGACATGAAACATGTCAACGACTTTCTCTTACCCTACTCACCACATTACAGTTTACATAATTTTTGTTTTCAGGATTTTTTCAGTGCGGTTAAGACTCTGTAATAACTGTTCGTATTTAGAGTTAATAACTTTGTTAGAAGCAGGAGTTTTCTTTAAAACTGTGTGAAAGTTATCACTTAAGTGAAAACCCCAGGTTTGTAGTGATGGTATAGGCTTTTCTTGGGCGAAAGTTTTTTTTTCGGTAGACTTACAGGATAGACTTATTTCTGCATAATAATAAGAGAAGAAAAACTTGATTTGCTGGTTATGGAATCGGAATGATCAGAGGCAGATTTTTATGGAGATTGATTTTATCATTTGTGTGTGTTTTTTTTTTTAATATTGCCAGCCGTGCCTGGTGATTGTTTTATTCCTTTTTTCGGAGATTAATGGAAATTGTAGAAGATATAATTATTTTGGAATTGGAGTATTAACTAAATAGGCCTTTGAATATTACATTCCCATATCATGATATTGACATGAAAGGTGTGATAAGATCAAGGGGAAAAAAGATAACTATGTAAATAGTTTTTTATTTGTCCAATGCTAGTACATATTTATTAAATGTTGTAAAGAATGCTGCGTTTTTAAACTTCATTCTGGAATTCATTCACGAATTTCGAAATTCCTTTTGTTTTAATAAGCATCCCCATCCCCAAGCCACAGCATTACACATATTTCAGTAGCCTATAGCTGTACAAGCGTAACCCACTATTTTCAGAATCATATTTCTGGATATTAGTCCTGGACCTGACTGCATCCTGTAGGAAAATTTGAGTAGGGAGATTTTTTTTACAGGAATGTTTAGTAGGTATCCTAGTAAGTATTTTGAGCTTGGGTGAACATCCGCCACATGTTACATTTTCCAGCTATGACGTCATCAAATATCGTCACAGAACTGCTCATATCTATGATAATACTTTATCTATTTTCATGCAAATTTAGTCATTATGTTATAATTACTATTTTCAAGGTATATACCAATGAGTTTTAACTGTCACAATAAATAAATAAACAACAACATTTAAAAGTGTAATTTTGTTAATTTTGCCTTTAAAATGTGATTTTAAAAAATTATATTATTTTCTATTACTACGTAATTACATAATATCGTGAATACAAACAGTGATTATATTGAAACATGTTCAGATTATCTGAAAAGAAAGTTGAGTCTAACCCCTTACTACCACACCTAAGTAGGCGTAAGAGGTTACTTCATTTTTTCTACAAATGCAAGAGGAATTGGTACATTTTAAACAATTACATGCTTCAATAAAATCAGTGGGATATTCCTGTAAGTTCTTATCTGGCATCAAATCATCTTCTGTCGCTGTAAAACCAAATTCACACGGATCTAAGCCAAGAAGCACATCATCAATACATTGTCGCTGAAGGTTTGTGTAGAAATATGATCTCAACAAATGGCGTTTAGCACTTTTACTTGTAGGCGGCAAATTTTCATTGTCTATATGCTTCGCATGATGATACAACACAATCTTTAGATTTACAAGCTGACCCTTTTCGTATGGGTTTAACAATAAACTTTTTTATGGTTTAGCCATTAGCCCCTTTTTTAGTAAACGGTGAGCAGATATCAGGTAGATTATACCGAAAGAGATCTTGTATCTCATATGCACAAGCTTGAGCTATTTCTAATCATGCGGTGAGATTAACTGGATTTCCTTTTGGTAGTTTTCACCGTAGCCTCTGCACTTGGTGTTTTAGTGCTATGAAATACTGGTAGAATGCATTTGTGGATGGTACTTGAGATTGTTATTGCCTTGTCTTCGTACCGTGTTTTGCGCAGTGTAGAATACAAATTGTCACCGGTCTTAAATACATATCTTTCCCTTTGTATCTTGTGAAACCAGTGCACTTGTCAGTAGATTGTGTAATGGATTAGGAAACATATCAAACGGGTTACCTTTTGAAAAATATATTTGAAAATTGAGGTCACCTTTGCATCTAAGCTCTGGGTTTGCTTCTTAGAAAACTTATGGTTAATGTTTAAACCTTTGACAAAAGGAATGGAGTCTGTTACTTCCCAAAATAGATTTGATATCATCAGACGCTCATGATATGTTACCTCTCATTCTGTTACAAATTTGTTTAATAAGCCCTACGTTGCCAGATGAGCTATTAATGGTTTATTCCAATGCAATATCCTCAGCAACAGCTGAAAATGTATGGTCATACCGCTTAACAACGTGAACATTTCAAGCACCTCTGGGGCTGTTTTGGGAAGTCTAAGTCTTCTCATGTTTTCCACATATAAAGAAGACCCTCTCTGGTAGTTGTACTGTGTCTAGATGCAGTTCCCAGAGACCTTGTCTGTCGGAACGAATCAAATTTATAAGAAGTTGGAGCAGTTTGAGAAAATTGTCCCAGTACAAAAATTGTTCTGATGTTTGCCTTCCACAGTCACAAAATTTCTCAAAGTCTGTGAGGTTTTCCTCCACATTGACATCTACATCTACATCTATGTGTTCTCCTCCCCCCCCCCATACTAAAGAAATATTCTGCTGGATGTGAAGTAACTTTTCAAACTCAGATGCTTAAGATTCAGTGGAATGTTCTTCCAAAAATGATTTCACCGTCAACCTAAACATGGTTTCTGTCAACATAAACATTCCTTTTACTCCCCTCACATAGTTGTTCACATTTAAAACACACTCTACCACATTCCAAACACTGAACATTCAATGAAAACATTGGATATTCCATTTCCAAGAAGATATTTACCTAAATAACCAAGCACAATTTTAGTTATGTGGAATGCTGAAAACTCCAGTACAATATTTGAAAACGTATCTGGATTGCTTAGCTGAATTTAGCGTGCAATAGCGTATACACCTTCGTCACAGGCTACTGAAATGTAGTTTTGGCCCAATTGGTCGAAGATGCTATTGAAATTCAATAAAACTGTGTAAACATTCACATGCTGAGACACTGGGTCTGGAATCACAGGCAAAAATCCAACTTGTTTCTGCTGTAGATCCTCTTTTGAACTAAGTGCATTGAAAGCACTCCACAATGGTACATGCTATTCAAAGTTTTCTTCTGGAGTAGAAAGCTCGTAGTCTGTAACAACATCGGAACTGTGCAGAAGAAGTCTTGCAGTTTTTGAAAAGTGCCATAACATGTTTGAATTTTCGTATTACTTCTTCTCATCCTCATTCATTGTAAAAAACAACAACTTCGTAATCGCTTGGGAGATCAGGACGCTTTGCTGGTTTGTAATACGATTGTACCTTTTGGAATGGAAAAAAGCTCTTGAATTGCTTTCAAACCTCATGTGACACCAATCTCCGATAAGCATGGTTTAACTGGCATATCTAGTGGGTTGTCTTGAAAAAGTACACACACAGTGTCATGAGAGCCTCCTATACCAGATAAGGTAGATTCCTCATGGTCAAAAATACCGAAGGCGACATCGTATGTGGTCGTGCTCCAATTCATGTTAATAGAATAACAATAAATTACCAAACAATAAGACACTAATCCTAATCCATCCCTACCTAAATGAATTATTATCCAATCTCTAACCTTAAATGAAAATGATTTATTTATTAATCACCCTAGAAATAAATGTAATTTACACTATTGTTTATAATATTGATTATTTAGTTTGATTAAGTTAATTTATTAGTAAAGAATTCAATTTACATTGGAATTGTTATTGTGCAATAAAAAAAACATAACCTTCAACTCAATAAATTGAAAATGCCACAAACCGATGTTTTAATTTTAAACTATCTAAGCACTCTAATTTCATTTGTAAGAATTATATTTATTTTCATCATATGAGAAAGCATATTAGTAAATCGTCTTAAAATGATTAAGAATCGGGACTTCATTAGGAGACTGCTTAAGGCTTATTGCGCAACGCTATGATGGTAACGAATCACTTCAGTTTTTAAAATCTTTGTTTACTTATTTGTAGTGACAGTTAAAACACTTTGCTCTACACCTTACAAATAGTAATTACAACATACTGACTTAATTTGCATGAAAATCGATCAAGTATTAACGTAGATATGAGCAGTTTTGTGATCGAGCGGCCGCCATCTTTGATGTCGCCATAGCTGGAAAATGTACCATGTGGCGAATGTCCAACCAAGCTCAAAATACTTACTAGGACACCCACTAAACATTCTTGTAAAAAAAATCTCCCTACTCAAATTTTCCCCATAGGACTGCAGTCAGGTCCTGGACTATATATCTTAACAGATCTAAGTGAACATCAAAACTTTATCTTCAACAAACAGGGGAAAAAGTGTAATTCGCTATGTAACGACACGATAGTGGTAATCCACGCTTGTATTAATATTTCGTTTTTGGGATTCATTTCCGCGATGTGTCCCAATTGTTATCCAAATATAATTAAACAAAACTCCTTAATTCTGGCATATTTTTACAAATCAGTTCAATATCTAACATGTGATTATCGCGATCTCCATCCCTGTGGATGGTGTAAACTGAGCTGTGTTCTGGGTCTTCATCATCGAAGTGCGCCACGCCCGTGAAAATAATTCCCTGTCGCACGCTCACTGTCTTTTGTTTGCTCTGGAATCGATATTAGATGGAACGAGGTGGCTTCTTAAAAGTACACGAGTATTTTTTCCTGTTATATGAAATGTCAGTTAGGAGTTTGCTTTTGCCGAGAGCGGAATTGTTCTGATAGCTAATGTGTGTCTCCCTCATGGCGCATAGAGTTCGTGACCTTTATGAGGTGAAATGTCATCCTGCAGTAGGTGAGTTCCTCATATGCAAATTACTCTAGCACTATCCGTGTCATTTAAAAACTTGTAAGTTCATAGCCTGGCGGTTATGGGATTTTTATTAAATTTCTCTGATTCCTTGGTATGTTATTTAGTTTAGTAAATCTATCATAACTATGTATTTGGTTTTTATGACAAACTTTTGCGGCTGTGCTGTTACTAATGGAGAGGTTTCCACTAAACTCTCACTATTATAAGTAATCCCAAATGAAGAAATGGTTTGTAAAATAGTTCTCATAGCAGTGACAAGGGACAAACGTTAAACATGTTCTGATTCTATAAAACTATATTATTATTATTATTATTATTATTATTATTATTATTATTATTATTATTATTATTATTTTTATTATTAATATTATTATTACGTATACCAGCTGGCCAGCCGTTTTCTCTCATTCAGTAACTTTGTAAAGAATGCATCTCTGTTAGTCTGTGGTTTTCAGAGGAACATTTGCAAACATGAGGTAATTATGGACTGTAACATAGTGTTAATTAAGTAATATTTTACACAATAAACAATCATCCGTGGAGTCCACCAAAATTAATCCGAATTAATGGAGGTACAGATCTTCAAATTAACTTCAGCTGTTCGATACAAGTGCTGTGGTATAATTTTATTACGAATAATGGTTAGGGGCCGTATTTTTTGGTAACATGAAATAGCCGATTTCGGTGTTAACATCCTTTTATTTTGGAGAGTCTTTCGTGGAATATTTAAAAAAAATACAATTACCTTTATGGGGATGCTACGGCACTCTCCACGCTGTATTCTTTTTTAAAACCACGAAAAATGGGCATATTTGAGGTCATAATGTTCTTTAAAACCTCTAGAATTTATTAATATTATCAAAATGATAACTATTTTGGATAAAATACGAAATCTCTTGAATCTACGCTCTTTGCCGCAATCTAGCATAGGCATCTCAAACTCAGCGCATTCCTCATACCGGTTGTCGACCAAGAGCTAAGCTAACTTAGCAGTGAGGGATTTCATATATAGTTGTGCCGGATTTCATATCTAGTTTTGTCGGCACAACTACATATGAAATCCCGCCCTGGATGTGAGCTAAGCTAAACTAACTTAGCTTAGCTCTTGGTCGACAACCGGCATGAGTCTTTGCCGTAACCGATTACAAAATATATTGATTACTTCTCAGCAGCCATAGAAATAACAGAAAACGAAGCATTCTATAAGAAATTAAGGGAAAAATCACACTAAAACAAAATGCTACGATTTTCAATCAATTTTCTAAACATTTCTGAATTTATATGTGGAAGGGGCGAATTGGCGCATGTTTAGACATTTAGCAGAAACAACCAATTTCGCGATAATTCGTAGTTTCATGCCCGAGTGCACCATTCTCCGGTATTCTCAGCCGTTTCGTAACCAAGGTAAAAATAATATCGGGGTATTCTAAGAAAACCTGTGCTCCATCGCTACATTACCGCGGTTTCCAAACGTTCAAATACTTCGCGGTTACTCTGCTATGAACCCATTCCCATGGAGGAATTTGTGTTGATTTCTTCCAGGCTCTCTCTCTCCCTGCTCGTCTGCCAGTCATGGTGACTCAATAAGATGCAATGTTTACAACGTTTCTGCTCTTTGTTTGTGTTAATGTAATCCTCTTTAACAGACTGTATATTTAAATAAAATAATACTTATGTTTTAAAGAATAATTCTCACACATGGACAATCCAAGGCAAAGCAAACATCACGAAATCTCTGTTCTGGGTTCGACATAGCCTCGCTTTTATTCCCGTTCGAAAAGTGGAAAATTTAGGTGCAAAGTCATGAAAGGGCTGTTATAATTATGTTCGTGTACGTGCAAGTATGATAAATTGATCACATACCCTATTTACCGATATACAGGCTATATCGAGTTGCATGCAGCCCTTCTCTGTAAATTTGGCCTAGGCCCACTGGTTTTCCATATTCTGTTTATTTGTTGCCTTACTGTTCAGTAATAAATAAATATTCATAAGGTAAAATAGAATATTTTATGCGTACATATGTCTGAATTCAAGCACCATAGATACTGTACCGATCGTGAAAATGAGTTGGTTACGCCTACTACTAAATGGACCTGGTTTGGTTGAGGGAAGAAAGAAAGGTAATTTCAATCAATGTTACAGCACAGTATTTGCAAAGATATGTACCTTCGTTCATTCTTCAAATAGATCCCTCCTTTCTCTCTTTATTTATTATGTTCAATTAGCTTTTGGCCTAGATATCGTAAATATGATACATTACGCTGATCTCCATCTTGGAAAGAAATCCGCGGGTTTTTCACTTTACAACTCCTTCACGGCCGGTTAACATCTTACCGCGGTAAAAGTCGAAAACGAGCACGGTGCAACGAAAGTTTTACTTTACCGGGGTAAACTAAGCAATTTTCTGAATACCGAGGTTGGTGCACTCGGCCATCAGTTTGCTTAATGTTGGTGTTTTACGTATGTAAAAAGTTAAATATAGTTAAGGAAAACTATTTTGTAAAAGTTCGTACTCATCGCTGTTACCAAAAAATACGATCCCTAGTAGTGGTTTAATGCTAGTCGCAAGGCGTCGGCCTAGGTGGAGCAGTCAGTAGGCTAAGCATTCGTTTTCTGTTCTGAGTTGCGGGTTGGATCCCGGCCTAGGTCCTTGGAATTTATGTGTGCAAATGTATCACATCTATGCTATTGAACTTCTGGGGACAAAATTGTGGTATACCGGCGACGGTTACAGTCCTAAATGATGCTATTTTTAAAGTATGGTTTAAATGTGATTTCTCTGTAGGATCGCACCTATTTTATTATTATAACTAATGCATAAGCAATAAAAAGAAAAGTTCTGTATATTATATTTCGATACAAAATATTTGCTGTATGATCAGGAATGAAAACATAAATGAGTCTAATTCTCTTCTAATGTTTGATTCACTGCAGAAAAGGAATGTAATTCCAAAACAATAACAGTCCAGACTCGGTATTAAAGTCCAACTCACTTGCACTCACACTTAGGGGGTTCCGTAGGAAAGAACTGAGGTCTGACCCATATGAGTTGTAGTGAGTAAGCATGTTCGTCTGATTCAGTACAAGGACGTTGCAATTTGTTCATTGAATTCTATAATTTTCATAAGAACTTATAGGTCTCCTGGTGAAGATGATTGAAGGTAAATATTGATGAATTTAAGGTAAGAGAGGTAAAACATTACTAAGCTTACTTAACTTGGTAAATATTGTATCTGGAATGATCACTATCCGGTCAACTTCTATGGTCACAACATTGCTTGTGACAACAGTGCGTATAAATTGTGATCAGGGGTGAAATTTTTGTTTTTAACGAATACAAGCGAACTTAAAAGAAAGATATCTAATTTTGAACAGTGATTATATGTTTTTCGAAAATATCTGAAAATTTGAATTTAACGATCTGATGTAGGCCTAATTTGAAACCATCCGACGGTCTCGGTTTAAGCAACGAGTTCGAAAATGCCCTCCTCTTGCAAAAACTTGAAACTGGAATTAGAATTCATTAAGGATAGATGACATTATGGAACGTAAGTATAGAAAATTTTACGTCGCAACGTCGTAAATAATAATAAATAGTGATATAATAATAGAAATATGACGAGGAAGTAAATATTTTTCACTCATGTGATAACTGTTCTCGAATACCACCTACGCCCATTTACCAGATTCTGAAAATAAAGATATGTGTAATGTTTGCTTATTACACTTTATTTAAAGACGGTTGTTTGACCTGTAACTATCGCCGATCTGCCGAAGTTTTATCCCACAGGAGTTCTTTTACGTGCCTGCAAGCCATCGACACCTGGGCAAAGATCGAACAGGTAAACTTATGACCAGAAAACCATTGCCTAATCAGCTATTCTACCCAGGCCAACAAGTATATTTTAAAAGCATCCACTCTTGCATCTAAGTTACATAACTACAGTATAGTCCTACAAGTTACAAAGAAGCCTGCGCGAAACGAAGCTGTGAATGCTGCAGCAACCACAGCTTCGTTCCGCGCAGTTTTTTCCTTCCTTTTCCTTTTTCTAGCTGCTGTTGCTTTCAGTTCTTAATGGTAATTGATGTGTTTTGTGGAATGTTGACAACTCCAATTCAGTACTGTTGTTTTGATGAAAGTGTCAACAATACAGAATATACGCTCATGTTTCTTAACATTGCATGAGCATTCTTCCTCTTACGCCAGGACCTACGCTTTCATGCCAACGCTTTGTAAACTGAGGTACTCAGGGTTCGAGATAGGCATATAGTGGCAGATGGAATCTTTCTCCTATGATTACCCTTTAATGATCAACCCCATTGAATGACAGCACTATGATTTTTGAACACTGATATTGAACAATCAGTGGCGTACCAAGGAGGGGGCGGACCGCCCCAGGTCCCGCTTTGAACATAGGCCCCAAAATTTGATTGATATATTTTTACTATATCAGTGACGAGTCTTGGTTTGAGTTGTTTGAATTAGTTGTCTATTAAAAAACGTTACTTTTAAACAATGAATTAACAGAAAAAAGTTACAAACAGCGATGATGTTTTTGAAGTGTTCTTTGTTTAATGCAAGAAGGACACGCTCCTTAATAACCGCGTGTTGAAGTGTTGTCATGTCTCATTCGGAATCGAGAATCATAGAAAGGCCAGTTTTATTTTTTTATTTTTTATTACTGTTGTTATAAGATTGACTTGGCAACGCTTGCGTTCTCTTTTTTTCTTATAGCTAAGGTTAGAAACACTAGAAATCAGTATTCATAAAATAATATTGTAAAATCACAACTATTTAGTTGACTTACCTGTAAATCCATGGCCGAAGGAAATGCATACTAATGTGAATTCCCTTCGTCCATAAGGCAATAGTACTGGTACTCGAAGCAAACTTATGGTAAAAACGTAAAGTTGCCTAATGCATAATAAAACATGTGAGTCCCAAAGGGAAAAACAATATAGGTAATTCATTACTAAATAGTTTATTCTGGGTTCACAGAAATATAGACACTTTACATCGTATATTTCTGTGGACTGTGTGAATGGTATAAATACTGAATACTGGTTAGGCCCCCATATTGATTGTCCCCCAGGCCATATCGCTGTTGGTACGCCACCGTGAACAGTATCATTGCAGTACCATAGAATATTGTATTTGAACAATGCAGATGGTTTCTTCTACCTTGCTATGGCTGTTTTGTTGTAGGTGCATGGGTAACATCTCTATTGCCTCCAAGCTACTTCTGTAATAATAGCTCTAGTTATATTTCTTGTCCCTGCTGCTCATGACATTTCCTTGTTTGTGTGTAGCAGAATTCCAGGAGTGATACAACAAGCATGTCTTAAGCGATATCTAATCGCCGCGATTCAATCATAATAATCTATGAATGAAGAAATGTAAAATGTGAATATTGATGGATGCTGTTTCAGTGTAAAACCTCAATATCTGTACCATGTGATACACAGTGCTAAGTTTCAGAATTCCCTATTGGATGAACTGAATAGAAATTTTCCCAAGGAAGCCCAAAATACGTGTTGTTAGTAACTATTGTGCTTTTCACATCGTGAAGATACTACTGCTTTTACTACAGCTATTCATATTTTCAGAATATGACCAAAGTAAAATGGAAACATGTTTTTCTGTGTGAAATTTTATGAAGAACATGATGGTACACGAAAGTTTATATTTTCGTTTCCTTTTATTTAAATAAGAAAAATGGGTATTTTTGTTTAAACGAAAAATTTAACATTTTTCATTCCAAACGTATAATAAAATTTAAACAATTGTGACGAAAAAATCTCAATTATTAGTTTGTCCTTATAGGCAATGCTGATTCTTAGAATTTACAAATATTTTTAAAATAGTGATTACAAAAAATAAATAAATTGTCAGACAAGGTGTATTTTTTTCATTTTTGTACTGAAAAATGTCTCGCTGGCTAAATTTCGTTCTACAAATCCACTTAAAAACTTCCAGCTACAGAGTTGTATATATAAGCGTGAAATTATTTTTCAACATTCAAAAGTTCCTTGAACAATATTAGCCATGTATCCTTAGTTTCTTTCCCAGGTGAACAGCGCGCGACATATGAAGACTTAAGCCACTGTTAGGTTCGGCCAATGATTTGAAATTTTCTGTTCATTTAGCTTTATGAGATGTAATATTTTATTTTCATTCGTTGGTTAAAAGAAGCTTTTGCAGTTCATGCAGCAGAGTTTAATTCCGTGAAATAACACCACTCTGTAGTAATTATTTCCTTTACTGCTGACAGTGCTGGCACACATAGGACAGTGTGATCATTAGGCAGGGTTCACACTCAGGCGATAAGCGATAAGCGATATATCGCGAGCGATATACGATACGCGACACGCACGGACAGATACTTGAAATCTAAAGGGAGGCGATAAAAAAGGTTCACACTCACGCGATAGCGCAACATATCGCAAGTGCTACATCGCTCGAAGTGCAGCATGCTGGTCGCCTGAGCGATTTGTTGCTTACGATATTGTAACTTTTGTAGTGAAGATTGTGTTCCCACCACATTTTAGGTAGATTTCGAAGAAAAATCTACCTATTGCAATCGATACCATGTCATGACTTTCGAAAAATTCTTTCATATCTTTACGTTTCATGCCTCCAAGTACGAAACCACCGCCCGTTCAAAAAAAAAAAAAAAAAAAAAAAAAAAAAAAAAAAAAAAAAATACACGCTAGCAGCCATAATTTTGAAGATATTTGAACCAAATTTTATTATGTTATTTCTAGGCCCAATAGTTCGGACAAGTTCGTTAATGACCAAATTTGGCCCCAGGGGAGGGTCGGGGAGGGGTAGAAATTTTGAAATGTGTATATCTCGGCTCCTATGAAGTATAGAGGGAAACTTTGTTTGAATAAATTAGAGAACTCCCTATGGAGTTCACAGTGACACCAACGATTCGGGAGTTTTGGTGGTACGAGTTGGGGTGGTTGGTTGGGGGATGGAAGTTCGAAATTTTTGAAACCACGTCTTATGGGGTATCGTTGAAAAGCGCTTGATGAGTACTCTACAAATCAGTAACTGGTTTCTCGATAGCTCTCATATAAGGCGATATTTAGCACATCGAAATCTACCTCAGCCTGTAGGCCTGCCTAAAGGGAATTTTTATCGCCCAGGTCGCGCCGATTTATCGCTAGCTGTGTGAACCTTCCTAGCAATATATCGCCGCAACAAAGTCCTTCCGATAAATCGCTTATCGCTTATCGCCTCAGTGTGAACGCTGCCTTAGAGACAGGATTTCCATTCAAATACATGTTTTTATGTAAGCTTACTGCAGTTCTCAAACTTGCTAAATATCCATGTCGTCACTTACTGATTCCAAGTAAGTAAACTTCTTCCGTGCTTGTTTAGGCCTTTTTAGAAACAGTTTTGTGCATAGTGCATCTTTTTGTGGTTTTAGACTTAATAAAGCATATTTTGACGGTTATATCATATAACGTTCATTTGCCTATCATAAGGAAGGAGACAACAAAACAAAATTTATATAGAAAACAAGATGAACAAACGTAACCTGATAATAGAAGTGGAAGCACAAGTAAGGAAAAAACTTCTGATGAAAAAGATAAAAATGGGTTGGGTGATCTGTAATTCAGAAGATTAGCCTATATTGCGCCCATAAGCTGTTTCAACTGCAATCAGTACAATCATCGTCATATTCATTGCGAAAAGGAGATAACCTGCCCACTATGCACAGGGAAACACTCTCTCTTTCTCTCTCTCTCTGTCTCTTTCTCTCTCTTTTCTCTCTCTCTCTCTCAACAACTTCACTCTTCTGTTATGGTTTATTAAATATTTGTTTTTTGGTTAAGGGGAATTCAGTGGCTTAGCTTTCCATTGTTCATTCATTAATGTTTGGATCTGAGAATTCAGTGGCTTAGCTTTCCATTGTTCATTCATTAATATTTGGATCTGGTGACTTGATTAGACCTGTCTTCACATATTCAGTTTTTTTCTCTCTGAAAACCAGTTCTGAGACCTGAAAATAAGAGTAATGGGTGAGGACAGGTTTCACCAACTCAAAATCTAAATAGTGAGCGGTCCAACTAGGAAGAGGTCTGACACCGGTGAGGGAGAGAGTGGAAGGGAAATCTACCATAACATTGCACGGAATCAAACGCGCATGCGCACTCAAACGTCCTCCTAGCTTGTCAGCTCTTTACCAATGAATGAACACTATGCTTCTTGATGTGCTTGGATCATTAAAAAGGAAGAAGTGATAACAGCTCAGTGGTAACAGGAATAGAACACGCTATTGAAACGAAGCACTATGATTGTTTGATTTCGAACATATTGTTCAGATAAGTAAAACAGATGTTGAGGTTTTGGCATCCGTTATTACCGAGCAAACTGTTTTGGAGATAGATTCATTTAAGAAAAAATGATGGGTTTGAATTATACAAGTTTCTTGATGTGTCGCTCTAAATATTCCCACGACCATCTCTTCGTTTATCAGTTAACAGTTGACCTCTGCTTGTGGAGCTCCATGTTTTCTGCTATGCATTTTAACAATGTGGGTCTGCTTTTCTAACATTGTGGCTTTCTGTTTTTTCTCTTGCAGTATTCCTTATCCCAGCCGTTCCAACCCCAGTCTCCACTTCGTGCAAGTGGTGGTGGTAGCTTTGACCCCTGTGACCTTCCTCCACCTTTACCAACCCGAAACCGTCCTGCCTTGTCTCTAGTTCAGACTCCGGGAGGCCCACCTCCATTACCCCCACGCCACACACAATGCACTGAAGGTGGCGTTGAGAACCACCAGTTGTCTCCGTCTAACCAACACGTAAGTAATGCTTCACCTACACAGTGTTGTACACTGATCCTCTATTGTAATCATATTAAAAAGCTAACACAGGGTCTTTATTATAAGTTGAGACGGGGCGACCGGTGTTTTCACTCTCCGCTACGGAGTCCGCATTAGCCGCGGGCGGCGCGCGCGGCTTCCCTGCTTAGAGTGTAGGCTATATAAAGTATTACATATCTTACCTTATAACATATGTTGGAAGTGTCGTCCTTCCTGTGTTATACAGGCATTTTATCTGGAAACCACATTCTTAAAGACAAGGTTTATCGAACAAATCCTCACACATTGGAGGAGCTGAAAGAAAACATTACGAATGAAATTATGGGCATTACAGTGGAAGAACTCACTCGCGTCAGCCAGAATGTGGTTTCCAGATACAATGCCTGTATAACACAGGAAGGACGAAACTTCCAACATATGTTATAAGGTAAGATATGTTATACTTTATATAGCCTACACTCTAAGCAGGGAGGCCGCGCGCGCGCCGCCCATGGCTAATGCGGACTCCGTAGCGGAGAGTGAAAACACCGGTCGCCCCGTCTCAACTTATAATAAAGACCCTGTAGTAACTAATAATATAAGATGTTGGCAATCTCCTCCAAAATTAACTTTTGCCATATTTTATACCGGTAAGGGAAGATTTGGAGTATTTCAGGTAGGCCTATTGATAATAGGGCTTTTTAATCTCCTCCTTTGGCTCTGAAGATAATTGTAAACGTGTCGGTCTGGACGCAATAGCATTAAGTCATAACCGTAAATGCATTAGTTTTGTATTCCCAAGATCTCATGTATCGAAAAAGGAATTCATTTTTTCCCAAAGCCGGGAGAGCTAAGAATTCTTGAACAAATTCACTTACACTGTTGTAATTCTGTGCTAAATTTTATGTTTTAAGACTTGTTTGTATTGTTTTCATTGCATAGTAGGCTATATGAATAAATTAACTTCACGGTACACTGAATAATTTCACTGAACAATATAATGCTCGTACTAAGCATGGTTGGTTTTTAAGAAAAGAGTGAGTGCCAGACGTTTCTCGGTGTAGTTTTTTACTAAACTTACAGCTGAATCTTCATGCTTTAACGTAATAAAGCGACATGTGTACCATTGCATAGAAATAATACTCTACGTCTAATACTTATTCACTTAGGATTAAAGCTTAAACCGTGCCCGAAAAATAAAATAAATCTTAATGCAATATCTCAAAAAAGTATATATATTTTTAAGAATTTATTTTTCATTGACCAAGGGAGAGGTGCGTGGTTGAACATCTACCCAAGATTCATGATGGCGTCTTAAATAACATGGACGATACGCCCTTGTGAACATTACATATACTTCCTAAGGGTCAGAGTCGCATTTACACTATTAGAAACTCATGAAGCACCTAAAACACGTGTCTTGAAGGTCAGGCTCGGGGATGCAGGACGGTGTATGGTGTAGTCGCCTCGCTCATTGCGTTGACAGTTAACATCAAAGAAGTCGCCGCCCGACCTTGTCGCTTGGCATAGTTGTCACACTGCATAGTGTTAAAAAAAAGAGACCTGGAAGATATAGATGCAGCAAAACACTTGTGGCAATGGCACTGAGCAATGAGAGAATTGGCTGACTGAATTCGTCAGCGGTTTCTTTTGAGAAAACCTTTTACAGTAACAACAAACATTGTAATATGAGAACAAAGCGAGCCGCCCGTCAGCGCTATGAGCGAGGCGATTATAACCTAGTATAGTTCATTCCAAAACATGAAAGTCTCTCACTCCACCGCCCGAGGCCCGGGCTGTCTTCGCGGAATGTTTTTACAATGGATCTCTTCCTAATGAGGGTTGCTTGTTCGCTAAAATCAGTGTGTTTAGAGACTTGACATTCTTCTAATGTAGCGCCGATGGCCACTTTTAAACGTAGGTCTGAAAAAGAGGTCATATTATAACACTAACAGCGGGTACAACAAATTCAACATGATACAGGACAATGGACTAAACAACAATTGTTGCTTCTAGGCCTTTAACGAGGGTCGAAGATTGTTCACTAATCCCTACAAATAGCTAGCAGAGGGGAAATGGTGTTTAAGTACAGTAATTCCAAGAACTGAAGCGTACATGTTTTGGAAAGAACTATATACGTGTGTCAGTTTAGTTAAACTGTGTTAAACTGTAAACTCATATTTTTTGTTGGTATTGCCATCTAGTTTAAGCTTTCAGTTGTTTGTCCCTCACCAATTACAGCGTATCCCCTATAAAACCTGGAAAAATCACGTAAATACGAAGAAAATGACTTTGTTTTAATTGTTTTTATCTTCGTTCTATGCTCTTAATATTCCCCGGGAATTTCTGACTCTCATATTTTTTGTTAGTATTGCCATCTACTTTAAGGTTTCAGATGTTTCCTCCTTACCAATTACAGCATATCCCCAGAAAACCACCTAAATACGGAGAAAATTACTTTCCTTTGATTTTCTAAAATCTACGTTCTTTGCTTTTAATATGCCCAGGAAATTTCTGACTCATATATTTGTTTATTGGTATTGCCATCTAGTTTAAGGTTTCAGTTGTTTGCCTCTTACCAATTACAACATGTCCCTGGAAAACCCAGAACTGCGTAAATACGGAGATGAATAAATTGTTTTAATTTGTTTAATCTTGATTCTTTGCTCCTAATATTTCCAGTTAAGTTTTATTAATTATTGATTTCTGTTTCAGCTAAACTGTAAACATGTTTGAGACGAACATCAACAAAAGATGTATCATCCATTTTAATGAGAAGAAATCAGACAGTATTCTCCAATCATTTTCCATCCAATCCTTACAGAAAGTTCGCGAGTGTGTTAAAATCCAATTGAAGGAATACCCTGAAAGTAATAGATTTGAAACTATGCAGACAAGTGCCATCATGGATACAACTCGGACATCAGATAGTGCACCTCCATCTACAGCTTTCAATTCGCATAACACTTTTTCATCTTTTGTTTATGCGGCTTGTATAATGGACAACTCCGCTATTTCAGTAACATATTTGGTAGGCAACTCATATTGTCTTTCCGAAGAAATCCTGGCAAAAATGCAGTTATCACTCGGAAATACATTTCCTGTAGAACCTGATCTGTGTCTTCGCTTGGGTGATGACGGGTCGCTTTCGCTGCCCGATGCCAACATTTCTTTTATATGTTCGTAAACTTTTGGTAACAGCACCAATGGTAAAAATTATGATCTACATCGAGATCTACTGGCATTTTTCTGCACACGTTTTCAGATCTATTATTTTCAGTGAATTTCTTCAGTCGGATTTCAACACACGAACCTTCTGAAAGGATTAGATGGAAAATGATCGGAGAATGTTGTCTGATTTGTTTTCATTAAAATGGATGATGCATCTCTTGTTGATGTCTATCTCAAAGGCTTCTCATCGAACATGGTTGCAGTTATCTGAAACAAAAACTAAATTAAGAAAAGTTAACTGGAAATTTTAGAAATAAAGAACAATGAATAAAAAAAAAATTAAGCAAAGTATTTTTCTCCGTATTTACTTAGTTTTCCGGGGATATGCTGTGATTGTTAAGGGCAAACAACTGAAACCTTAAACTAGATGGCAATACCAACTAACAAATATGTGAGTCAGAAATTTCCTGGGAATATTAGGGGCAAAGAACAATGATTTAAAAAAATCAAAGCAAAGTTATTTTCTCCGTATTTACGTGGTTTTTTGGGGATATGCTGTAAGTGGTAAGAGACATACAACTGTAACTTTAAACTAGATGGTAATACCAACAAACAAATATGTGAGCCAGAAATTCCTTGGGAGTATAAGTAGCAAAGAACAAAGATAAAAATAAAAAATAAAACGAAGTCATTTTCTGTGTATTTACGTGGTTTTCCTGGGATATGCTGTAATTGGTAAGGAGCAAACAACTGAAACCTTAAACTAGATGGCAATACCAACAAACAAATATGTGAGTCAGAAATTCCCTGGGATTATTAGGAACAAAGAACAAAGAAAGAAATTTAAACTAAGTCATTTCCTCCGTATTTACGGGGTTTTCAGGAGATATGCTGTGATTGGTAAGGGGCAAACAACTGAAAGCTTAAACTAATTGGCAATACCAACAAAAAATATGAGTCAGAAATTCCCTGGGAATATTAGGAGCAAAGAACAAGGAATAATTTAAGCAAACTCATTTTCTCCATATTTCCGTGGTTTTCCGGGGTTTCCGGGTATACACTGTAATTGATAAGTGGCATACAGCTAACAACTAGATGGCATTACCAACAAAAAAATATGTGAGTCAGAAATTCCCGGGGGGAGGGTTTGATATTGGTGGCTCAAGGGAAGTTTCAGTAGCCCAAAATGCCAACATTTGAATCGTTAATAATATCGAATAAAAGTACAATTACTTATAAATATTACAAAGCAAAATAATGTTATTTATAGATTTGTTATTTATACTTCCAAGTCAATAATATTATTCACATATAAAAAATGCAAATGTGACAGTGCTAGAAAATATTCATAAGGCAGCAAATCAAGCACTAACCAAATGAACTACATGCTTTAAGCACTTTAGGACTGAAGACTGTACCATGAACACGCAGTTTTCATTAATGAAAACAAAATTGCAGTCAAATCTCGCTCTGGTTAATTTGAAGGTATAAGTGCACTTTAACTAAGTTTACGATTTATATGCAAACCAAATTTTTTATGGATCTGAAAAACCACTCAAATTGTTCAGGAATTTTCATAGAATTTTTTCACACTTCACACGCCGTTGTATCTGTCACGAAAGCCTAAAAAAAATCTGATGTGAAAGTCACATAACTTCCTCTGCCCAAGTAAAAGTTAACAGTATTCACATATCCTTGTACGGAATCGCAAGACACAATTTTACGCTAATTATCCTATAAATACCTAGCTTCTTTCAATGATGCGACTAAAAGCGCAGGCTATATAACAAACTTAAAAAAAAAGAACAAGTGACTGCAGACGTTTATTGAACTTTCCGCCGTAAAGAATAATTTCCGAAATTTATCGAATATTTCCCTCAGATACTTCTTTACTCTATGCATGGCCAACAATACATCTTTCTCACTTCACATTCTTATATAGAATAAGAGGCCGTGAAAGAGCGCGTATTCAGTTGTTCACCATGCAAGACAAACTTTCTACAAACAGTGGGTGAACAGTGGGTGGCTTGTAACTACCCTTCAGAGAATTTTTTCGAAAAAAGTTTTAGTTCTCAGTAAAAAGAACACATGTGCAAATTTTAAAGAAAATCGTTAGAGCCGTTTTCGAGAAAATCGCGAAAAACGAAAATTTCTTCATGTAAAGTACCCTTAAAAATAAGAGAAACTTATCACCAATCCTCGGCTCACATCTTCAAAAGGTACCTGACCCAAATACGAAATTTTGTTTTCATACGATTTTCCGTTTTAGAGCTAGCCTGTTCACAGACAGACACACACACACACACACAGACATGTTTCCAAAAATAGTATTTTTGGATTCAGGGGGCCTTGGAACGTGTATATATGCTAAAAACTCAACTTCGAATTTGGGGGTCGAAAACAATACTTCCTCTACCCATAGTACCTATGGTACGGGCAGAGGAAGTAAAAACAGTAATTAAAGTCGTGATTTTCCCCATATAAAGTCTTAGTAATGTCTACCTAGAGGTGTACAAATCTCGATTTTTAGCTTGCAAGCAAGTTGCCAGCGTCATAGCTAGCAAACAGGCAGGTTTCTTTAAGCTTGTTGGGTCAGGTCAAAGCCAACCTAGGCAAGCCAGAATAAACTTGCGACATTCCTATCAGCTAAACAACTGTAGTTGATAAGTGTAGGTAATACTTTCTTGCTTTTCTACATGCTGGTAGAAGAAATTCACCATGCAGATAAATAAAAGGTGGATAAAGTATTAAAAATCGTTTTAGCGTCTTAACACAATTATTATTTTTATTATTAGGTAGATTTCGAAGAAAAATCTACCTAATGACTTTCAAAAAATTCGTTCATATCTTTACGTTTCATGCCTCCCTAAGTACGAAACCACCGCCTGTTAAAAAAATTGTGATATTTATATTTATATACAGTATATGTATATATATATATATATATATATATATATATATATATATATATATATATATATATATATATACACATATATATATATCTTTACACGCTAGCGGCCGTAATTTTCTAGATATTTGAATCAAATTTTATTATGTTATTTCTAGGCCCAATAGTTCAGACAAGTTCGTTAATGAGCAAAATTGGCGCAAGAGGATGGTCGGGGGAGGGGGTTGAAATTTTAAAATATTTATATCTCGGCCCCTATGAAGTATAGAGGGAAACTTTGATTGAATAAATTAGAGTACTCCTTATGGAGTTCACAGTGACACCAACGATTCGGGGGTTTTGGGAGTACGAGTGGGGGTGGGGTATGGGGATGGAAATTCGAAATTTTCGAAACTACGTCTTGTGGGGTATCGTTGAAAGCTCTTGATGAGTACTCTACAAATCAATAACTAGTTTCTTGATAGTTCTCATATAAGGCGTGATTTGAATGTTTGAAAAAGTTCTCTTTCCTCTTTTTTCATCATCATCAACTTCACGGTTTGGTCTCAAAAGACCGTTCCGTCTTCAAGAGAAATATTTATTTTTATTTGTTTGAAAACTGGTCTTCCCAGCGTAGATTTGGTCTGCCTCTAGATCTTAATCCTTTTGGTTTGTAAAATAGCAATTTTTACGGATATCTATTTGGTTCCATTCTTCCAACATGTTCAAGCCATTTTAATTGGTAGTTATCAATTATATCTAATATAGGCCTACTAGAAATGTTTAATTCTCTTATTTGTGTGTTTCTAACATGATCTTGTCTTTGATATCCAGCAATGGTACGAAGAAAGCGCATTTCTGCTATTTCTATTCGTCGTCTCTGTTGTTTGGTCAAGGTCCAACATTCTGAGCCATATAATAAAGCGGATACAGCCATAACCTTGTAAAACTTCAGGATTGTGTCAATTCTTGCTTTCCTATATAATGTTCTTTTAATTGTACCACACATATTTTGGAAACTACTGAGTTTTCTGTCCACATTCTGTATATTATACAGACTCAAAGTATATCCCAGGTATTTAAAACTGCTAACCTGTTCTAATGGCGAATTATTTAGAATTATTTTACATGGAATGTTTTCCCCCGGAAAGCCATAATCTTTGTTTTGTTTTTGGACATTACTAAGTTATACTTCTCAGTTATCTTATTTAATTCATGCAGAGCTATCTGTAAGTTGAACTCTGAATTCGCAATAAGTACTTGGTCGTCAGCAAATAAAAGCGTTAAAACATTTCTGTTAGAATATTTATTTCTTAAAACATTCTGCCATTCCTTTATAGCATCGTCAGTATATAGGTTAAAAAGAGTTGGTGACAATGGACAGCCCTGTCTTACTCCTTGATTAATTACTATTGCATTTTCACTTCTGGTTCCTGAAATTTCAACTTGGATCGTGGTATTTATGTATAAGCTTTTTGCAGCTTTTATAAGATGTTGTGGGAATCCTTTTTTCTTCATAACTTCCCATATTTTACTTCTAACGACCTTATCAAAGGCTTTAACGTAATCTATAAAAGCTATAAAAGTTGGTTTGTTAAATTCTTTATGTTTTTCTATTAACTGATTCATTGAGAATATACAGTCTACACATGACCTCCCTTTCCTAAAACCATGTTGTTCTTCTGAGAGGAGTACTTCTGACAGCTTATTTATTCTATTTGTGATGATTTTTGCATATATTTTGTAGGCACTATTCAATAAGCTTATTCCTCTATAGTTTTCGCAGCTACTTCTGGCCCCTTTTTTAAATATTGGGATTATGTTGGCAACTTTCCAATCTTCTGGTATATTACCATATTCCCAGCAAATATTAATTAAACGTAGGAGTCTTAAGATTAAGGGAAGTGGTGCATGTTTGATGAGTTCAATATTTATCATATCTACTCCTGGAGATTTCTTGTTTTTGAATTTTTCTAATATTTCCAGTAGTTCTTCCAATGTTATTGGGTCTACATTTGCACATTCATTTTCTGAGAGTATAATTGGCTCATCAGTACCTGCCCATAAATTACCGTAATATGTTTTCCATTCTTCCAATTCAATCGGGTTTAAATTTGCTGTATCTTTCTGGCTTTTATTTAGCATTTTCATTATTTTATATGCTTTATCTTGGTGCCCATGAATATCGTTTTCTATCTCTGATATATACTGATCCCAATGCTCTCTGTTAAGTCTTCTGACTTCTCTTCTAACTATAGCACATTTGTATTTGTACTGTTCCCTATGTTCAGGTAATTTAGATTGTAAGTATTTAAGATAAGCTTCTTTTTTTCTCTTGTACGGCAGTTGCAATTGTGTTATTCCAAATCTTTAATCCTAGTTTCTTGTAGTTTTTGTATCGTTTACCTAGCGCTTCTGAAGCTGCGTTTATTATAATGTTTTTAATTCCCACCCATTCATTATTAATATTATCACTAATCGGTGTCTGCTGTATATTGTTCTATTCTTGTTTGATACAAGTGCCTTATACTATCTTCTCTTAGGAGATGAATTTTAAAAGATTCTTTCTTTAATGGTGGTTGTTTAGTTATACTATATTTCCATCTCATCGGGATACCTATACTGCTGAGTAGTAAGAAGTGGTCTGAGTGGATATCTACACTTCTATAAACTCTCACGTCTTTTACCATGGGAAATGTTTTCTTATCTCTGATTATATAATCTATAATGGATTTCAGGTCTCTTCTACTCCAAGTGAACTTGTGAATGTCCTTATGTCTGAAGTACGTGTTTGCTATTTTGAGTTCATTGAAAGATGCAAAATCAATTAGACTTTTCCCATTACTGTTTCGAGTATCTTCTCCATTGTTTCCCATCACATCTTTTACACTTATATTCCCAATTCTTCCGTTGAAATCGCCCATTATAATAATATTATCCCCTTTGTTAATCCCTTTTATAGTCTTTTGTAATATGTCGTACAATTTTGAGCTCTCTTCTTGTCGTCCTTGCTCAGGTGCATAAGCTCCAATAAAAGTAATGTATCCTCTCTCAGATTTGAACCTTATAAGTATTATTCTTTCATTGATGCAAGTGTAGCTATGAATTTTTTATTAGCATCGCAACACCAGCCGCTGCTCGTTTATTTTGTTCAACTCCACTGTAGAACATTATATAGTCTTTTAAATCTTTTGATCCTCTAAGTTTCTTTTTAGTTTCTGTTATGGCTGCAATATCAACTTTAAAGTTAGTTCCTCTTTTTTGCAGTTATTATTGCGGGTTTGTCATGCCAAGGCTAAAGAAGAAGAGTGCTACGCAGCGACAGTAAATTAAAACAAAAGCACTTCGAAATCTACCTCAACTTGTTGGCTTGCCTAAAGGGATTTTTGTCATTGTTATTAATGCTTTTAAGATGTTTTCTCGAAAATGTTTGAACATTTTTCCCATGCCGGACTAGTACCTTTGTTCATTCATAATTCAAACTGTCCACATTTTAGTTTCTCCTCGGCTTCCTTCAGGGCAAAATTCTCTAAACACATCTGAAGTTCCTCAACTACGTAACTGCACGACTTACCAGTGCACTGCTATACCCAGTTCCATATTCTTTCCGCCAGGCCTTGCAGTTTCCTTAGGTCATATGAAACCCACCAGGTTATGAAGAGCTTGTGACTCATAGCGACAGTATTTCTTATCATCGTTGTAATCTGGCTTGCTTTCTAGTCAAGCAAGTTAAAAGCTATGACTGGTTGCAGAATTTCAAAGGGGCAAGCAAGCTAAAATCAGAATATGTACACCTCTATGTCTACCACGGCCATTTGATGATTAAACCAAAATCTGTCTTGAGACCAGTACCAACGTGACAGCTAATAACACACTAAAGTTACACAATTTAGAATGTAAGCTTTTGTTTTGTATAATTTTCGGTAGGGATGTAACCTTTTGTTTTTTATAATTTTCGGTAGGGATAGAAAGTAGGAACTTTACAATAATCAGTAATGTTTAAAATAGTTAAGCCGAAGTATATACGATGTTAAATTGCAGAATATATCGTTTTAAGGCTGCTGAAAATGCGGGAGAAAAAGCTCTCACATGTGGTATATGTAAGAAGACTTTCACCGCACAGTTAGTTTCCTTTAAGCCGCGTTCACACCTGTGCAACATTTCATGCGCACAAGAGGCATGCGCCTGTCACGTGGAGATGCAAGCCGGGGCATGCAACGGTGCAAGATGAGGCATGCGTGGAATCTGTGCGCACGGAACACCTTGCGCCGGTCCACGTAGGCGCAAGTAGCTCCCCATTTGAGACGGGGAGACATGTCCAACAGTCGTGCGTCTTCCAAGGTTCTGTTCTGATTTTTCATTATGGCGGAGTGGTCTAATGAAAGGAATATTGAGTTCGTGGAGGATTATCGCTCTTGTCCATGTTTGTGGATGGCTAGCTCCGAGGACTACAAGGACAGAACAAAAAGGAGCGATTCCTCGCAGTTTCTAAGAGACAAAATAATATGCTTTGAAAACAACGAAAGCGGTATTAAATAAAATAAAAAGCCTCCGATCATACTAGAGTCCATAATGAACATCTCTCAAAGAGGAAGAGTGGGTGCGGAACGGATAATTTTATATTATATTAATATTAATATATATTTATTGTTATTAACATACATTTTAAAGAGAGGTAATCATTGAAAACAATCAAAACCACGTTGTCAGTCATTATTAACAGTTAACATTAGGGTAAGGTGGTACATTTTCGAACATGGTACAATTCTGAACAAAGTAAGATTTGTATCTACTTTTGGGTTGCATAAATTATTATAAATTAAATTATAAATTATTATTATAAATTATTAAATTATAAATTAATATAAATTATTATAAAATATAAATTATTATTTATAATAATTAATTATTATAATAAATTAATATTACTATTATTTAAATAATATAAATTATTTATATTATTATTTTCCATAATAAATTATTTAAAATAATTAAATTCTTTTATAGCATAAATTATTATAGAAATTGACGATAAATTATTATTTTCCAATCGAAGGTAAGAACTCCATGCTTGAAAAATGACACGTTATAAAATTGCTTATAATTCCACCTTGTGTTACTGGAATATATTTTTCAGGAACAATTTTTAACTCATACCAAGAAATAGTGTAGTCTTTATTACATAAGTCATTGGCACAACATGTGTCATTCGTGAGCGGAATTTGTAACTATGTGGTAATTTACAAAAACTAGCGCAAATTACAAATAGGCTACGAACACATTTTAGGTACAAATTCGAACAGTACAGTACTTTAACCTACGATTGCTCGCTTATGTCTTAAATGAAAAAGCTGTTGTACCATCACAGCATTCTGCATGTTTATTATTGTTAATTGTGCTAGTCAAATATAAAAGGTTGGCATTCATACGTCTTTCAGCAGTGGTATTATTTCAACGAATAGCCCTTTTTAGGCTTTTTAAACAAACTAGTTTAGCCGTCTTAGTAAAACATAATAATGGACACTAATATAACACCAAAAATTGTATTATAAATTTGACAAAGATATTCTAATTTTTTTTTTTTTTTTTTTCAAAATGAACAAGCAACTATTCCTTACATTGGCACTCGAAAAATAGCATAAACAATTGAGATATTTACAATTTTTAATATACAATTATTCAATACCCATTCAGTTCACTTCCTATCTACAAAAATAAATTGTTCCTTTAATATAGGACTTCTTTGTCGTTGGTCGGCAAATTGTTATTTTAAAGTTGAAATGACAATGGATTATTTGTACATTTCACGCTTCTTACGGTTTCGTCTTTGTCGCAAAATAACAACAGCTGCAGCAGCAGCTACGGCACCTAAATCCAAAGCGGACATTTCATCTGCACACTTCTACCAGGTATGAACAGAAAGAGGCATGTGCATACAATAATCAAGCCGCAAGAGGCAAGGTGCATGCATGAGCTTGCACCGTTGCATGCGCAGATGCACTGGAGAGGCACGGCAACTAGGCGCAAGGCGCACAGGTCTGATCGCGGCTTTACGCTCATATGAGTGTCATCGCATCCCCCTCTATTGAATGTTAATTTCCACGTAAGTAAGGTAAAAGTAATTCAACATTAATATGGAAAAACCAGGAGTATGTGTACGAAAAAAAAAGGAAATCCAACTCCACGGAACAAGTTTTGGATATTTATTTCAAGGGTTGGCAGAGCTCATATCAACTGTGCCGTTACAGAAGGCATCATGGCTGATAAAATGATTTTTACGGCAAAATTCATGCACTTATTTCTCTTTATTTTCATTTACGAAGCATTTATAAAGCCATGTTACATATGAAAAAATTCTGTGAAAATTCCTGAACGATTTGAGTGGTTTTTCAGATCCATAAAAAATTTGATTTGCATATAAATCGTAAACTTAGCTAAAGTGCACTTATACCAATTTGAAGTCCCCTGTGGAATCCAGGTGGACACTGTTGGGGAAGTGCGTAAGTTTAGTTTTTTCTACTTTAGATAGCTTTCATGTTTTTAAAGATTCCACCACGAAACTATTACAGGAGAAAAAATCTTGTTATATAACACACCAACAAAGCATTACTTAAATTTAAAATATATATTGTTTTAATTCATCACTTAAGCGTACTATTGTTAGTACAACAAAAACTATAGTAAGAAATGTCAGACAACAGTATTAACATACCATTTAAAAGCATACAGTAAAACCTCTTTATAACGACCTTCGCTGGTTCCACGAAAAAGTGGTCTTTAAGAGGGGTGGTCTCTTAATAGGGGGAATGCATTTTTATGTCTTGAAACTGAAAATACAATAGAATAAATACGGTACAATACAGTAAATGTATTATGTAACACACAGTTGATTATTACTTACTTTTACTGTATTTCAAATTGCAGCACAACAATAAGACACTTTAATCTATGGAATGTGTTCTGTACGGTACTTGTATGCTGTCTACTGTAAGGTATTTCCCAGAACGCGAAAGGGAAAACAGCCCAAAGCATTGTTCAACCATATTCACATTTCTGTCCACCACTCTTGTTAAAGTACTGTATTGAAAATTGAAGAGACGTCTTGCAGTGCCCACATCAGTATTTCTATTTAAATGCTGATTAATGCCTACCATTTGAGTAAATATTCTTGCAGTTGGACGATTTTGGTCGTTATAGAGAAGTTTAACGAAAATGAAACTCTGGTCGTTGGTCGGGGAGAGGGGTGGTCGTTTAATAGGGGTACAAATAACATTAGCCTTATGGGTTTTACTGTCAGTTCCTAGAAAAATTGGTCTTTAAAGAGGTGGTCGCTAAAGAGGGGTGGTCTTTAAGACAGGTTTTACTGTATTTTCATTCATTCATTCATGGTACTTCTGCCTTAAGGCAGGTCAACACTCCCATGTAAAATTCCATTTTCCAGCCCCTTCTATTTTCTGCTGCATCCTTTAACTCTCCATAATTTCTTTTCTTCTTGATGTTATCCAATATCTCAATTCTTCTTCTTCCTAGTCTTCTCTTTCCTTCAATTTTTCCTTCTATGGCATCTAGCAATAGTCCTCTTCTTCCTATCCAGTTGGCTTTTCTCACTCTTACTTCTTGCAAGATGTGTGTCTTTTCTTCCACTCTTCTTAAAACTTCCTCATTTGTGATTCTATTCGTCCATCAAATCCTCTCCATCCTCCTCCAACACCACATCTGAAAGCTCTCCAGATATTTCTTTTCCCTTTTCCTGAGTGTCCATGTTTCGGCTCCATACAAAGCTACACTCCAAACGTAGCATCTCATCAGTTTTTCTTATCTGCAAATTTAGTTTTCCTGTTAGTATATTTCTATTTTTGTTGAAGGCTATTTTAGCCATAGCAATCCTTTCTCTGATTTCCTTGGTGCATTGGGCATCTCTGGTGATCATGCTTCCTAAATAACGGAATTGAGACACAATATCTAGCACTCTGTTCTCTATCAAACACCTAAGTGGTTCTTCTGTCATTGAAATCATCATGACTTTTGATTTATCTGCATTTATCTTCATCCCATATATTTTTCCAATCTCCACCAACCAATCCAGCATTCTTTGTAATTCTTTCTCTGATTTTGCCATAAGTACTACATCATCTGCATACTTTATGTTATTTATGATGCGTCCTTCTACTTTAAAATCTCATTCCTTCCAAAGCTTCATTCATTATCCATTCTCCATATATATTGAACAGAGTGGGTGACAAGCAGCAACCTTGTCTTACTCCTCTTCCTATGATTGTGCTTTTTGTTTCTGCTCCATTTTCTTGAATCTTCACTTTTTGTCCCATATACAGATTCTTGATCAGCCTTCTCTCTCTCCAATTGACTCCGATTTGTTTTAGAATTCCCAATAGCTTTTTTACCCTGTCGAAAACCTTTTGCCAATCGATGAAACAAGTACAAATTTTTTCATTGACATCTAATACTCTTTCAGAGATAATTCTCATGAATCCTATAGCATCTCTGGTTCCTTTTTTTTTTTCTAAAGCCAAATTGCTCTTCTCATAGATTTTCTTCTATTTTCTGTTCTAATCTTCTGTTTAGTATTCTTGCTATTATTTTCGCTGTGTGTGAAATTAAGCTTATTGTTCTGAATTCTTCACATTTCTTTGCTTGTGGTTTCTTCTTTATTGCGACCATAGTCACATCTAAAAAGTCTTCTGGCCATTCTCCACTTATATATATTTTGTTAATCATCCTCGTTAGTGTATTAAGTACCCCTTCTCCTATTTCTTTTAACAGGTCCACAGGTATGTTATCTTCTCAGGTAGTCTTCCTTCTTTTCATATCTCTAATGGCTTTTTCCACTTCAGATTCTAAAATGATTGGTCCTTTCCACTGCCTTCTTTATTTCTTACAAGCCATGCTGTTAAATCTGGCAACATCGCATCGGTAGTCCTATCGGCTATGAACATGTTGTAAATAAAGCAATGAACTCCATCAGAATCATCGCATATTTCAGCTTAAAGTAATCCCAGTCATCGCCTATTGTTTAGAGAACATCTGGATACACCTGAAGAGCAACTGGAGAGCATAGGGAAGGTAAAAACCGTGTACATAATGAGAGATTTATATACACCGTCACCTCTAATTGAGTACACCAGAGAACAGTTTTTCACAGAAGAATTTAGTGTTCATCAGCTACAAACGAATACCAGAGAGAGGTACGGTATGATATTAGTGTCCTTAAGGAAGAATTGACTGGTATTAAAGAAGAATTGAAGAGAAATAGAGTCACTTCTACTGGTATGAACTTTTATCAAGCTGCTGACAGTAGGCCTAATTCATCTTAATGTGGCAGACGCCAAATCGTAGTATATGCAATCTCCTATATTCCCAATATTACTACCAGCGTTTTCCTACAGTTTGGTGAAGGTAATGAACGGGATTCAAAGCTTGACTTCAAAAGTGCTGGCGAATCAACACAGTTCACCACCGGAGGATGAACGAATGAATGACTTGACAGCAAATAACAGAAAGCTGAGTGTTCCCAAGGAATTAGGCAAAGTTATTCTTTTCAGTGACAGTCATGGGCGTAGTCTTCCACAAAGTGCATGTGACAAGAAAAGAGATATCAGTGTTCTAGGTTATATTAAACCTGGGACAACTAGCTCAGTGGTGGTACAAAATAACCCAGAGAAGTGTAGCAGCTTAATAAAATATGACTCTGTTGTGGGTCAAATAACAAAGCTCGTAGGCCTAACAGGATAAGTGAGGTTATTACCAATAAAATAAGAAAAAAACGCGACATCATAACGTATAATGAGGAGACACTGAAAACTATGAATTCCTTCAGATATGTGGAGTCACCGCACGTTACGTTATTATGCACATCACAAGTATAGGCTATGTAATATAGGCCTACTGATTTGTCCTAAATAAAGTCAGTATTTGTGATGAAGAAAATTATCTGCAATAAAAACGTATTCAAATGCTTCCCACAGACCACCACAGATAGGACTACCTCCTGTGTTGCCGGATTTCAAGCAGCATGGCTTGTAAGATATAGAAGGCAGTGTCCTTTCTCATTTTCATCTACTTCTTCTTCTGTTTCTATTTCTAATTGCCGAGGTCGATTTTCTATGTCATAGAGTTTCTTGATATAATCTTCCCATATCTGCAGTACTTTCTCCTCCTCTGTAGTGTATTGTCCTTTCGTGTCTTTTATACCGAAAGACCTTATTCCTTTGTTCTCTTTCCATCCTATCTCCTTTGCTTTGCTGTACATGAGACTCCCATGTGGAGACCAGTATGATGGCTCTGTCTGAAGTAAAAAACTCCGGAGGTAAAAGCATATACCATTTACTAAATATGCACTTGTAGCCAAGAACAATTAATAATCAGAATAATGCACACTCTGTGAACAGAATAATTTATATATTTCTAGAACTAAACTTTTACTGAAAATTCGATAAAATTATGATCAATCCATGTTTTATGTGTAAATTAACATATTTAAAAATTAGATAATTAGAGGTGTTTTTACCTATTTTTTGCATATAAGCTTACTCATCAATTAAAAGATGACTCCTGTTAGATCAACTTTTGTGGCTGGGCTTCCAGCATGAGGAGACCAGGTGGGTCATGGTGGGACTCAATTGTATGAAGAGAGATTACTAGAGTAACATCCAGAATAATTGCATCAAGCACATGGGTTTTATTCATGGAAACAGCACTCCCTTAATCGATTATTCAATGACGAGTTTTATAAACATAAAGAATACATATTAGATGTATTCATGTTGAGACAGATTTGTATATGAAAAGAACTATAATGGTAGTAATAATATTATTACTAACCCTTTTTCAGTTGAGTCAAAAAATGATAGCAAGATGTAGGCTTCATAGTGTTTAAGTGTTACCTACCAAGGTATTTAATGAAAATGAAACTGATAAGTTTTGTGAATCTTTATCAAAGCCTCAAGGTGACGTCCTTGTTGTGAAAGATAATGGTTTCCAGGTTGTCCCGAAGTAAGAAATGTTTTCCATATGACCACAGCTGAGCTCCTTCCCTCCCAGTTGCTGAGGGGAGAAAGACACTAATGTAGGTAGGGTGCCTTCATCAAGTTCTGCTGACAACTTTTTGTAACTCAGTTTGTTTACTTAGTGGTATGCCATTCACGGAATCTAAAGAAATAAGAAAAAGTCAAATGGGGAAGAAAACCGTGTTTCTTTTCTTGCTGACTACATGCACAGTACTGTTCCATTGATAAAAATTACAATTTTTACTACTGCTTCCTTGAGACAATTCATTGATGCTTACATGGCTTATTTTCTGTCAAGTTTTTTGAAAAGTTATAAGAAATCGTTTCAGTTTCAAATACAGTTTTTCAATAATTACATTAAGCTGTATCCGATTGGCGTCCTAGAATTAATGCAGCTATTGTCTAAGAATTTTCTCCTTCCACACCAATTCTGCTGATAAGAACAATAATAATTGTTATGATGCAGATATGCATTCATGAATCCACAGAATGTTGTTTCTATTGAACATTATATACATGAGAATATCTATATATTTTGTATTTATTTGGATCAAAAATTAACAAATGAAAATGTCGACACCTTCCATTTTAACATTATGTGGAAATTAAAATTGTACGAATGCTGAAGATGCTTGTTATAATAATTTTTCGCTGTTCTTCGGCAGCTTAAAGTTACACTAATACTGTAGTCAAATATAGTTAAGCTTACTGTATGCTTCTGTATTAAAAAAAATTACAAATTATATTGTACAATTTAATAACTACATAAGGTAACAATAAAGTAATTGCTGTGTGGGTTGTGGAGGCCCTTAGGGTTCTGAGAGGATTTAAAGCAAAGAAGAGCACAGTTATCAAAGGTGTAATTAATTACACATACTTTTGAAGGAAATAATCTATTGATATCTCTATCCTTTACAATCTCGAGAACAAGTGCACCCTCACTTCTCCTTCGCTTTCATACAATTCACATTCCATCTCTAAATAAATTGTCTATGAATACTGCTCTGGCAAAGCAAACTCAGTACAGATGATGGTTCAAACTGCTTCTTTAAATTTTAGCAACCCCATTGATATGAAAAAGTTACAGAACCCCGGTTTCGTCTCGGGATGAATGGTAGGCCTAAATACAGTCTTCAGAATAGATGTAGAACATGTTTATTGTTACAAATTGTATAGTGAATAATTACACAGGCCAACAAAAAATAATTTTTAAAAACTTTTTAAAAGTTAATAGGTGATTCTTATGGTCATTTTGTTGCTGATTCCATATCTGACCTCAATTTTTTCGATCACCCTCAGTTTCTTCACAACGTGACTTTGATACAGGCTAGAACATTAGCAGAACTTACCATAGGAATAAAAAGTAAATTAATGTTGCAATATGAAACAGTTTTTCTGTATGTATAAACATGACAAACCTCTTTGTTATATAGTTATGTGTCCATTTCCTTATATTTCCTTTCCCTCTCCTCCTTAAAGCTTCTGATATAGCTTTTTCTCCTGTGAGACACTTGCTGAACTTCCTGGTGAAACGAGTAGTTTCCCATACTGGTATTCCAGTGGTCCTGATACCTTCTTTCCATCATTTAAATATCTCAATAGAAACACCTTACTCCTCACTCACAACCTTAATCAAGGTGACTGTTCAAAAAGCGAATCTTTAGGCTCATCGAACATCCTAACTTTTTTAACTTCTCCAGCATGTTGACAACAATATAAAAATAATGTGGATCCTTTTTATTGCCCAAAAACGTGGTAACAACCTGCTTCAGTGAAGCCAAGTCTCCCTCTCACAGACTTAAATTTTTTACTCAAAGTTGGAAGAGAACATGATTTTTCGGATATCAGGTCCAACAATCATGTCATCTTTTAATTTTGCTTCTGATAAATGAGGAAAGTTCTCACAGAAGCACTTGTCCATCTTTGGGTAAGGCTTTCAAGAACTGTTTCATTAGCCCTAATTTTATGTGTAGAGGTGGGATCAGAATGTTTTCCGGATTCACGAGGTTCTTGCGCAGATCTTTTTTCTTGCAGGCAAGGTTTTTCTGAACCAATGTTGATCCCTTGCCCTACTGTCCACATGTACTACAACCACAGCTATCTTAATTTATACCCATTTTACCTATTTAAATAGTGTACAAAGTACCGTTGAATTTTCTACATATTTAATTTCCTTCAATATTTAGTTCTGAAAACAAAAAGGAGGGGGTGGAGTGATATAGCTATCATCATATTTGAATTCAGCACACTAAAAACCATAAGAATATAAGAATAAGGCAAATTCATTCAACGAGTTTTTTTCATTGTTGGCCTGTATTATTGATAGTAAACAATTGATGCACTCAAGATTCTAGAGTTCTTATATTATGCACTTGTATGAATTTAGAGTGAAGATGTCTTGAAAGGTGAAGTCATAGGGCTCATACAGGGTGGTAGTCGCATAACTGGCAGATTTTATCATTTTTTCCTTTGGTAAAAAAAATTGAAATACTATTTTTCTCCCATATGAGTACTTTTCTCATGGAACAAAAATTTCCTAAACTGTAATGATACTTTATTTGATAAGTATTATCCATAGGCCTACTGTTCTAGTTTTGTTTCTACTTTAGCAGAGGAAAGAAGAAGGAATAGATTTCCTTTGCGGCTTTTCAGTCAAGATGTTAGTTTTTATGCAAATTAAATACAAAGTAGTAGTAGTAGCATTTTATTGTCCTAAGGCACTATACAGGTAATTGACAATGTTAAAAGTAACTGTAGTTATTACATTGTCAAAGTACATAGCCTACATATTTTGTGAGATATAAAACTTAAAAATGTGTCAGTAGAGTAAAATGGATGTATCACTAATGTATATACCCTTGTTTTAAAAATTCTTTGGTTCATATGTTTTACGTTTTTGGGCAATTTGTTATAAAATTTATGTCCTAGATATTTTGTTTTTTTATGTAATATAAAAAATGACAAAGAAGATTAGGTTTGGATCTTGTGTCATGCTCATGAATATAACTTCTTAATTTGAAGTTGGCATGAGATTTTTACACTAGAACTAAATGTAAATTTAAAAAATTAAAAAAAAAACAGAGAAAATTATTTACAAAGCAATTCTACTTTTGTACTTGGAAAAGGCTACAGTAGGGTGTCCATAGGGACCGCCTGCATGGTGTTGTGGTTACCATCACTTCCTACAGATCTGCAAGCTTGAGTTCGATCCCCGGTACCTTCTCAGTTTTTTCTGAGATAGGGAGGTCTGGATAGGGGCGCACTCAGCCTCTTGATTAGAACTGAGGAGCAACTTGATTAATCACTTCACTGCTACTGGCTCATAAATGTGTCAGATCAAAACATTGAAGCCTAGATATAAAGATAGTACAGTAATGCTTCATGTAAGATGTCAGGATTTTTATGACCATGTTAAGATTATCATTTACAGAATTCAGCTATTCCACTGAAATTTTTCTTATTGATTTCATACTTAGAGCTGACTGTTGAATTTACTTCATGATTTCTTATATAAAAATACATGTCCAGCTCTTTAAGGGTGAAGGATGTAACACCAAGGAGTTTAGTTTTTTTAGGGTGTCCATAGGAGCTTTTAGCTAATACTGTGGTCCTGGTGTAATAATAGTTCGACACATTGGCCCAGAGAAAAGTGTGGAATGTTTCAATTATTCATGAGTTGTCTTATTAGTGAGATATAGATCATATTAGTGACAGATGGACCTTTCATTACTTGTGTTCTTAGTGAGATATACAGTCTGTTTTACTTACGAGTTGGCGAATCATGTGGGTTTCTACATTGCGGCGGCCACAGCTCTAACCCCTAAGCAATCGGGTGAAATATCTATGCAAATAAAGCCACGAGTGGTGTAATGATTATTCTGGTTGTCACAGTTGCAGTTAAAATTACAATGAAAATAACCACATACCTCATCACAAGAGATTTTGGAAATGTCCTCATCTTGCATCCACATGACACTTGCATCTTTTTAGGAAATTTTCTTTTAAGCGCATAAATTCAGCTTCCAAGATAGAGTTAATTTCTCTTGTGATGTTGTCTGTAAGTTCTTCTAATGTATGAGGGTTTGACCTGAACAATTTTTTTTTTTTTTTTTTTCAAATTCAAGTTCGGGTGAAAATTTACGTGACTGAAACCACTAACTTTGTAAAGAATCAGGTTCTCACAATATCAATGAAAATAAGCAAGCACATCATCACAGGTGATTTATACACACAATGCTGGCACCTTGCCAACAGCAGTTGACCCTTCTCGCTTGCACTCCCACAACCTTAGCTTCAATTTCTTTGTTTTATTATATTGCTTCAGCCTCTGTCAAGTGTATATGGAAACGATGGGTAAAGCAGCGCGTACGTACTGAGAAGAAATTAGCTGAACTTGGAGAATGATTAGAACATTCCCCTCAAAAATCTCTGTGAAGACTTGCACAGCAAACCAAAATTTCAAGCACCTAGCATGGCAAGCTACCAAAATCCTAAAATTGAAAATTAAGATCTCTGTTGTTCATCAATTGCTACAACATGATAACGACAGTCGAGTGCAGTTCTTTACCCGGATGTTAAGGAATGTTGCTAACGGTGTAATTGATCCAAATGTAATAATCTTCTCTGGTTCCATTTACACGGCTAGGTTTCGAATAATTGGCACTGGAGCTCCGAGAAACCTGATATAGTGCAACAAACCTCATTACATGACCAGAAAATCGAAGTACAGGATAATAGGCCCAATATTTTTTGCAGATAAAGTGACAGTAAACGCAAATCATTATAGGAATAACATACTTAAACTATTATTTGAAGAACTGACTGTTATTGAATGTCGGAGTGCATATTTCCAGGAAGACTTTGCCACTGTGCATATTATCGCCTCGCTCAATTCGTTGACAGTTAACATCAAAGAAGTCGCCGCCGCTTGGAGTAGTTGCCACACTGCATAGTGTTAGTAAACAGAGCGGGAAGATGTAGATGCAGCAAAACACTTACGTGGCAATGCCATTGAGCAATGAGAGAATTGGCAACACGAATTCAGTCTGCAGTTTCTTTTGAGAAAACCTTTTACAGTAACACAGGGGGTCCACTGGTCGGGAAAATCCGGGAATCCGGGAAAAGGCCGGGAATTTCGTATGGTCGGAAAAATCCGGGAAAAGTCAATGAATTTGTTAAAATATCCGGGAAAATTCGAAAAATTGCAAAGTGGGATCAAAAAAACTTCTAGACAAATACAGGCCTATATGGAAGTATATTTAATTTATTTTACTGTTCCTAATTTTTGTATCTGTTATAGCCTAAGTAATTATTGTTTGCAATTACTTTTGTTACTAAAAGTTTTTCTTATTTAAAGTATGTATAATCCTATAATTTTTCTTACACAGTTATTAGAAAGTGCTTCATATTTTGGTCGGGAAATTCTGAAATGATCAATGAAAATCAGGGAATAAGCCGGGAATTTCTTCAGCATTACTGGGTGGACACCCTGTAACAACAAGCATTGTAATATGAGAACAAAGCGAGCCGCCCGTCAACGTTATGAGTGAGGCGATAATACTACTGATGAATCATTAAAGTTCATTCAAGAAATTTTTCAAGATTGCGTAATTAGTAGGGGTTTACGACCCTCATGGTCACTGACTCTTAACAGTATTTGACTTCAGTATTATTTATGGGGGAACTTGAAAAATAAAGTATACGTCAAATCCCCATACATTAGAAGAACTTAAAGAAAATATCACAAAAGAAATTAACTGTATCTTGGAAGCTGAGCTTATGCGCGTGAAAGAAAATTTCCTAAAAAGGTGCCAATGTTGTTTGGATGCAAGAGGAGTATATTTCCAGCATATCTTGTGTTGAGGTACGTTGTTACTTTTATTGTAGTTGTGAGAACCTGAATCATTACGCTATTAGTGGCTTTATTTGTGTAGAAATTTCACCCAGTCACTCAGGAGTTAGAGTTGTGCGACGCAGAAACCTGCATGGTTGGCCAACTCATATGTGAAACACACTGTAGATCTTGCAATACTTGTGTTCTTTACATTGTAGTCTTGTTAGTGAGATGTAGATCTTCCAATACTTGTATTTTGTACATTGAAATATCCTCACTGAGATATAGAATTTTCTTGTATTCTGTACATTGTAGTTTTATTACTTGGCTTTGCAGGATGTGAATCCGCAAGTGTCAATCCTTCATACACATCATAGGACCAAGTCAAGTCCAGATCCTATCAACATGCAGAACATCTCCTTAGCAGAAGGTAAGACTTCCCACCTCACATATAATAAAAATAATTAGCTTTGTGACAGAATTTCTCAGAATCACACTCATGTTGTGTGGGCGCAGCTAATTGGTGTGAACCAATTGAGCATGAAAGCAAGTGTAGGACAGTAATCCAGTTTAAGTTATTCTGTGCAGGAAGCTTGCATATCATGATATCACATTACCTTGCTTATATCATAGTGTAATGAAATTTTAGTATATGTACCTAAATTATGTATTTAATGTTTCTTGGATGGAAACATGAATCATAACTTTGTGCAATTTAGTTTTTTACTATTAAGATGAATGATAGTCAGTTTCATATCATGCTGTGTACCCATACTTCTTTACATATACTTTCTAAATTATAAGATTATATTTTTTTCTTTCTTTCCTTTTTTTAAATTGAGTCATTCTCATTATCAATCTCCTGCATGATTTGGTGGTTAGCATTGCTGACTGCAGATTTGCAGACCCAGATTTGCAGACCCAGATTTGCACCCAGTTCCTCCTCAGATTTTACTGAGATTTTACGATGCTTTGAACCTCATGAAGACTACTGAGGACATGCTACTGAAGACTACTGAGGACATTTAGCAATAGCCTTATGTTACACGATGACTTGGGTAGATATTCTATTAAATTCTGGTAACATATAGAATATTGTAGCAAATTGCAAAGTAGTAATGCCGCGAATACAATCATACCAGCTGTGCGTCAGAATTTTAGCATTTTTTTTAAGAAACTGCAGATTCAAAATTTCTTTCTGGGGGGGGGCACAGGCTATGTTAACCATACATCAGATAGCCTAAGATCTTCCCAAAGACACAATAAAAGAAATTTAGATTAATTAACTAGCTTTTACTTACGATTCCAAATACTACAGGAAATATGGAAGAAAGAAAGGACATTGTTAAACATAAAATTCAAAATATAAGATATAAAAAGTATGGTAATTTGAGTGAAATTTTCAGCAGAAGATTTCAAGAACTGCTTCTATGGTGAAAGCAATATTCCTGTTAATGATCTGGCTAATAATATATTATATCAGATTTTAACTTTCCTCTATTGCAGAAACAAAATTACTGAAATACTATATACTTTTCTTGCTGAACACGAAAATGGCAATACAGTTGTCTGATATATTATAGTTTTCTTGTGTTTAATTTTTCCTAAAAGAACTAAAGTACAACTGGTCTTATTTAATAAAATTGTTTACATCACTTTTTAGCTTGTCAGGTATAGTGGACCATGGGGGCATTCCACACCATCAACCAGCAATGATCAGCTAATTGTACTCCATTTACGCTGGTATTGTCTTTCAAATGTTGAAATTTACTTGAAAATACTGACCGTGTTAATCAGAAATCATGCCACAGTTTTTGGAAATAAGTCCAGGTGTGTGTGTAGAAAGTGTGTCTTTAGTGACCATCTTGCAACATATTTCATAATAAACCACTGGTATGACTGTTATCCACCATGTACTTATAATTTGATGCTCAACATTTCTCTATGAAATTTCAGCCAACAGCTTGAAAAGATTCCTAGCCAGAATTTTCTTTCCTTCACAGAAGCCGATCAGGAGTTTTCTGACTTCTAGCCCTATGAAAACACCTTCCTTAATTCTATACTTGGATTCAGGGTAGGAACATAGTGTAGGAGATGTACCTTCCACTCAACGTTGCAATACACAACCGCTGTCTCACTCACTCCCTTTCATTCTGTAGACAAGGGATGTGGAGAGCTGACAACCTGCCTGAAAACCAGTTGCCGGCTCTCCCCATTCCTTGTCTACAGAATGAAAGGGAGTGAGTGAGACAGCGGTTGTGTATTGCAACGTTGAGTTGCAGGTACATCTCCTACACTATGTTCCTACCCTGAATCCAAGTATAGTCATAATTAGTTATGGAAATTTTGACAATGTTCTGTTGTGTGTTTAATATTTATGCCTTCCATTAAACCTTGCAAATCAATAGAGAATAATGTACTATTCACTTAAAAAAATTATTTCAAAGGCACAGGAATCTTGACTGAGAATTAGACAAAATGCAACAGAAAAATAAACAAGACTTTGGCAGTTTATTGAAAACCAGACTACAGTGACCATATATATTGCTGCATTTATAATTATCAGCATTAAACTTGTAATATATATATATTTTTTCCCATAACATTTTGGCTATTGTCCTGTATAATTTTTATTATCCATACTAGTTAGTTGTTCTGTCTGGGGAGAGGGCTAGTGTCATTGTTTCCTCCCTCTAAATCAGCCGCTGACTGCAGTAACAAAATAAATATTTTACTCTTTTATATTCTTGGCAGGTAATAATTTTATACGTTGTGGCAGTAGTGGCATCTTTCACTGTATGCTCTCAAGAACGATTTTTAAAATCTTTTTTGTTGTTTTATCTTTACTAGACACTACTATTTTTTATTTCCTTCATCCAGCTTACCTTATTATCAATAAAAAAAACATCCCTAAACATTAAGTTTTTCCTTTATGCAGCTTCTAAGCGTTTGATTGCTTCTGAATCACTGTCAGACCTTTCGTGTGGACCAAAACGAGTCAGAGGAGGTGGAAGTTCTCAAGATGTGGATTCTCCTAGAATAACTCCACCAGGCACACCTCCTCCTCCTTATGGTGGAAACACTTCAACGCAACCTGAAGTCTCGGAAGCAGTTCCACAAGCTGAGGAAAATGGCAATGCACATGAAGAGGTCAGTATAATTAACAGATAATTTACAACAAACAAACCGATGACATAATTATGTCATTTTATCAAGCAGAAAACCTTGTTAACAATGTATGTATGCATGCTTGAATGCTCGGGAACAAAATGAAAACAAAATATTGGATACAAATTTTGAACATAACAGCACAATAAGTCAATCGCTAAAACAGAGCAGTGACTTTCAAGCCAAATCTCTAGGTGATTTGTAAAATGTACACCAGACATTGTCTGGGTTACTAGGTCACTTTGCTTTACAACTGGTAAAACTGAAAATAATTTATTGTTCTTAATCTGTGGTAATATTTTCCTGCAGAAACAAAAGATTATAATGAGATTACTGGTAAACCTTTCTTCGCATTGTAGAAAAGATTTTAAATCTATAAACATACACATAAGTAAAGTCCATCCAGAAGTAAGAGGGCTATTTTCTTTCAACCTCCGATGGGGCATAAAATGAAAAACCACAGTGAAAATCAAAACTGTTTTTTTTTTTTTTGGAACATTTAGGTACACTTTCTAGCTACTTCTCTGCATAGTCGCGCTCCGATCAATACATTTGTCGTAACATGGTGCTTGCCGCCAGCATATTGAGAAGGGACTTCACGGCATTTTGAAGTGTTTTGAAATTCTTCGTTGGTATGGGAGCCAGATCTTGGGTTTAATCGGGAAATTTGTGTGCATCCATTGTTTGATTCTAGATTGTCGTAACGAATCCACGTTCCATCCTCTGCCATGATGGATTTCAAAAACTCATCCTCATGCCGAGTGACTGACACCAGTGAAGAACTTAAAAACACGCCATAAAGATTCTTCCCAATATGCTGGTGGCAAGCTTCTATGAAGAGGGTATTGGATAGTTGGTACCACGCTACAACAAACGTCTCGATCGTAGCACAACTATGTAAAGAAGTAGCTAGAAGGCATACCTAAATGTTCCAAATAAAACAGTTTTGATTTTCACTATGGTTTTCATTTGATGCCCCATCGGAGGTTGAAAAAAAATAGCCCTCATATATAAAAAAAAATTAGTATCTGAATATGAAAAAAGTGAATGGAAATTCACAACAAATTGCAAATTGCGGTAATGAGTCACAAGATACTAATAGTAGTAATCATTGTACAACAATTAATAGTAGCAAAGAGAGTGTCAATAATAATAATAATAATAATAATAATAATAATAATAAGCATGATAATAATAATCAAGATGATAATAATGATGATAATAATAATCATGGTGATAATGATGACAACATTTTAACAGCAGACCTTGAAATGAGTTTTAATTCGGTAAGGGCAGAAAGGTAACTTTTACAATAGACTGCAGGAAAAGGGGTGATGTAATCGCTACAATACTGGGAGTGAAATAATGAATAGCGTAATATTGATTTGGCAAAGCGAAGGATCTGAAGAAATTTAATAGCACTCAGAACTTCAGAGGCAAAACCGAAAAATGGCAAGGTTAAAGTCACTAACTATACAGAATCTCCAAAAACGAGAGAAAAAGACTAAATATTTAGAAAAACAACAAGGAAGCTAACTGGGTCAAAGGTACACAATTACCTGAGGTCCGCTACAATCGGATTCCACCCAAGGAAGGAAGGGCACGACACACAACAAGCAGCTCTGTATAATAAACTTTAATACAACAACAAATATAATAACTCGCCAGTAACAAACTGATAAACATTAGTGATAACCTAGCATGTAGTTGCATTCAATAAAAGTCATCAAACGATTAAATGGTGAGTTTACAGTCATGAAAGGGGGTACACCACTTACAAAATAATTATGGAATTGCCTAATATATAATTGCGTTCAAAGCAAGCATCGAACAATTATGGTGGTTTTCAAGTGAAGGATGGCTTCTACAATTTACAAAATTATTATGAAATGGACATAGCATATCTTTGCATTAAATAGCAAGCACCAAATAATCATGTAGTGAAATTAGGGTTATGCATGGCTTTTTACTATTTACCAAATCATTATAGAATAGGCCTAGCATATGTGGGCATTAAATAGCAAGCACCAAAATTCTGTAGTAAGTTTAAGGTTATAAATGGCTTCTACAATTCACAAACTCATTATGAATAGGCCTAGCAAATATGTGCCTTAAATAGCAAGCACCAAAAATTAAGTAATGAAATTAAGGTTATGAATGGCTTTTTACCATTTAGCATATCATTATGAAATAGGCCTAGCATATGGGGGCATTAAATAACAAGGACCGAACAATATGTAGATAATTCAAAATTATGAGAGGTGTGCACAATTCACAAATTCATTATAGAATAGGCCTACCATATATGTGCCTTGAATAGCAAGCACCAAGAAATTATGTAGTGAAATTAAAGTTATGAATGGCTTTTTACCATTTAGCATATCATTATGAAATAGGCCTAGCATATGGGGGCATTAAATAACAAGGACCGAACAATATGTAGATAATTCAAAATTATAAGAGGCGTGCACAATTCACAAACTCATTATAGAATAGGCCTACCATATATGTGCCTTGAATAGCAAGCACCAAGAAATTATGTAGTGAAATTAAAGTTATGAATGGCTTTTTACAAATGTATTAAACGCATATCATTATGAAATAGGCCTAGCATAAGGGGGCATTAAATAACAAGGACCGAACAATATGTAGATAATTCAAAATTATGAGAGGCGTGCACAATTCACAAACTCATTATAGAATAGGCCTACCATATATGTGCCTTGAATAGCAAGCACCAAGAAATTATGTAGTGAAATTAAAGTTATGAATGGCTTTTTACAAATGTATTAAACGCATATCATTATGAAATAGGCCTAGCATATGGGGGCATTAAATAACAAGGACCGAACAATATGTAGATAATTCAAAATTATGAGAGGCGTGTACAATTCACAATCTCATTATAGAATAGGCCTACCATATATGTGCCTTGAATAGCAAGCACCAAGAAATTATGTAGTGAAATTAAAGTTATGAATGGCTTTTTACAAATGTATTAAACGCATATCATTATGAAATAGGCCTAGCATATGGGGGCATTAAATAACAAGGACCGAACAATATGTAGATAATTCAAAATTATGAGAGGCGTGTACAATTCACAAACTCATTATAGAATAGGCCTACCATATATGTGCCTTGAATAGCAAGCACCAAGAAATTATGTAGTGAAATTAAAGTTATGAATGGCTTTTTACCATTTTACAACTCATTAAAGAATATGCCTCGCATATATGTGTCTTGAATAGCAAGCACCACAAATTTATGGAGTGAATTTAAAGTTATAAATGTCTTCTACAATTTTACAACTCATTAAAGAATATGCCTCGCATTGTCTTGAATAGCAAGCACCACAAATTTATGGAGTGAATTTAAAGTTATAAATGTCTTCTACAATTTTACAACTCATTAAAGAATATGCCTCGCATATATGTGTCTTGAATAGCAAGCACCACAAATTTATGGAGTGAATTTAAAGTTATAAATGTCTTCTACAATTTTACAACTCATTAAAGAATATGCCTCGCATATATGTGTCTTGAATAGCAAGCACCACAAATTTATGGAGTGAATTTAAAGTTATAAATGTCTTCTACAATTTTACAACTCATTAAAGAATATGCCTCGCATATATGTGTCTTGAATAGCAAGCACCACAAATTTATGGAGTGAATTTAAAGTTATAAATGTCTTCTACAATTTTACAACTCATTAAAGAATATGCCTCGCATAGTCTTGAATAGCAAGCACCACAAATTTATGGAGTGAATTTAAAGTTATAAATGTCTTCTACAATTTTACAACTCATTAAAGAATATGCCTCGCATATATGTGTCTTGAATAGCAAGCACCACAAATTTATGGAGTGAATTTAAAGTTATAAATGTCTTCTACAATTTTATTAAACGTAGCAGCCTTTCTTTAAAACATCAGATCAAATGCAAGGGGTTTACCACATACTTGGTACATTCCATTGGCTCAACAAAATTAGATTTAAGACCACTAACATAATTCTTAGCAGTACTGATAGTTCTTGTTTTTTTTGTGTTTTACCACAAGGATTCTAAAATAGTGTACTACCTTTGTTTCCTACTAGACAAGATGGCGTTCCATCTTACAACTTGTGCTTGCAAATTGAAATGATACCTCCTACAACATTTTATTAATTTAGTTCTGGATCCAATTTTCACACGAGGAGGAATTATACTATGATTGTCCCATTAAGGAGACTACTCACGAGTCTGTTCGCCAGCCCAGAGAAGAGTTCCCAGAGGTGAAGCAGCGCACATCCACACACTACACAATCTGCACAGCGACTCTCGCTCTCTTCACCGCCTCTCAAGCTCACCCCCAAGGAAGCGAAGACAGACTCGTCCGGCGCATGCGCACGGTCAGAGTGCCAACCCAACAGGAACAAATATAGTAAGAAAACGCACAATGTGATGGGGAGCATCACAGGCTCCCCCTTTTGCACCAAAGAAAATTTTAACACTATAGTGATAATTATAAATATAGATAAATGTCCAAAATAGATATTTTCCAAACAGCATATGCTATTACCCTTATCAAGTCACACAAAGCATAACCCATACAACATAACCCATACAAGCATTCCTCCATTCTGTAGAGGGTCGACGAAAGTCCATGATAGATCTTCAAATGTCCACAATATACCTTGCTGCAATTCTGAAACATGCAATTTTAGTCCATCACGCTAATGTTTAGAATTTTATTTATCACTGAAGCACAATTAAGTTGACGAAGAATAGTTCATATAATTGAAAACCAGATACTTTTACTTCCTAGTAATTTGGGATCACAGATTCTTTAACAACGACTAGGCTGGAACAATTCATATATATATATATTTTTTAAACATAATTAAATCGTGTCTTGAGTAAACAGTTCTCCCTTTTTGTGAAAACACCATGTGATCAAGGTACTCATAAATTTATTTTGTTCAATGAGTATGTTAATTTAGCACCAAAGTGTACATAACAACATCTTGACTAGATAGTTCAAATGGCTGCGTACACAATTTTAATCATGTTATAATAATTTAGCAGGAAGGTGTATATAACCACATCTTGAGTGGAAAAATGTCAAATTCTTCCTTAAACACAATTACCTCATATTACCTTTGACTTTATTTTACTTAAAACACTGCGCAACCCGACACTAGTAGAAGGTGTCCAAGAATTACCTCCACAAACACTGTAATGGGTCTTACCACTTGATGAACACTTGTAGAGGGAAATACTCACAGGCTAGGAGTGCACATGACACCCCCAACACGCACGCAGGATGGCTACTCACAGGTGACAATATTTAGCTTTAGGAGTGACCCCGGCCACCCGTAGGTGACAAAATCAAGCAGGGGAGGCCTTCCCCAATGAGTCAGACCAGAGAGAAGATCGGGCGGACGTCACGCCCGAACCACCAGGAGCAAGGAGAAGCGAGCGTAGAGTACAGGTCACATCACAGAGTACAGAAAGTGTCTTCTCAAAATAAAGATCTGGAACATAAGTCAGGCAGCACAGTTCGAGTACATCAAAGGGTGGGAAAAGGACAGAAGCTCCGTCCAATGTAGAGTACACATATGAGTGAATATTCTTGAAAAGGAGTTCACTGAATGTAGTTTCTTCTAGTTTCCACCTTTCTTCATATCATATAAATTATTAAATGTTTATATTCCTGATAAGTAAGTCTTTATAAAATCAATTCACAGGGAAGAAGATGTTGAAGAAGAGTACACTGATTATAGTTTCTTCTTGTTTACTCCTTTCTTTATATGATATTAATCATTAAATGCTTATATCTTGATAGGTTAAGTCTTTATCAATTTTGATTGGCAGCGAATTATATATATTAAATAGTAAGGCTGCGTATAAATGTTTTGACGAAATTACAAATCGCTGCGGCAAAGTCGTCGCCAGACTTGGCGAACGACAAACATGTGAGAGCTGTGCACCGCAACACCCGCCGGGAACCCCCAAAGGCACAGCGAACAGAGACGTGAGCAGAATAACTTTAATTCCTCCTCTTACATACTTAAGTGGATCCAGAAAACTTAGAACTAACATACTATATCAAATACACACAACATAATAATAAATCTTAAGTCAAATACACTAGTTTTTTTTTTTTCTCACTGTCAGTTACTGCTAAGGAGGTATATTAGCTAATTAAGAAGGTACACAAAAGGTCGACGTCAAATATAACGACCATACTCTTAAATATATATATATATCTTGAATAATTATCACACATTAGAACTCTCAACAGCAGAGATAAGCATACGCTACAAAATGGGAAATTGTTAGACAAATTACCCTATAAAAAGTAATTAAATAAATAGAAAATACACACAACTCTCATTACAAATTTCACTTAGACAGTGGCCACATAGAAATAAACCCACATACTAGGCTGCTACGCTTAACAAAGGACAGCAAATGATATATTTACATACGTCAGCATTAGAATAATGTATGTACCTATTAGGGGGCTTGCACGAATGATTTCATCTGAGAAGCATGACATCTCTTCACAGATTTATTCGCCAAATCAGAAAGCAAAAAGGTCACTCCATTTTCCAACACCTGGATATATTGGGACAATGGTTCTTCGTTGCCCTGTGGACGATAATAATATTGCGACAATAGGGCCTGCCTTAAACGTGAGGGCACAAACTGGGTCAAAACCTGACTATGAAATGTAGCCAGGGTACCATCAGATGCTAAAGAAAGAGAAAGTATCTCCAAGAGCCTTCCTACGACAATACCAAGTAACAGTTGCAGAGCCAAATGATCCGGAACCTTGAAGGATACAACCTGACGTGTAAACAAAACAAGGAAACGCAAGAAGTCAATAGCCTCATTAACCTGAGCAACAACGAACGGTTTAACATTTTCTACCATGTTTTGTAATGGGTGCTTAAGCTTCAAAGGAGCAAAAGACGTTTCTTGAAAAGACGATGACTGTGCAACCGTAGAAACCATAGGGGTAGTATTCCGAGTAGTTACAAAGGTCTGAGCGGGGGCCGAACATGGGAGCGGCAAGGAAGGCACAGGAGTGGGCACCAAAATCTGAGAAGTAATATTTTCACAAGCGGCCTCAGTAAGGGCTGGGATAGCAGAAGAGCGAAAGGTCAAATCCGCCTGACTCACCAGATCTCCACCCGAAGAGCCAGGGAGATCAACCAAAGGGCCAAGAGGGGTAGTCGCGCTGTCAGAATCCTCAGCTCCCAACAATGTCAAGATGGAGTTTACCAGGTCCTTCAATTTATTCAACTGATCATCATCAATCCCATCAAACTGAGTGGAAGATAACAAAAATATGCGGTTTTCCATATGCCACGCACGATTGCGTAACCTACGTTTCTGTTTGGTAGATAATTCAGACTCCGAAAGCAATTCTTGAACCGTATCTGATATCTCAGAAATCCTACCTTTCAATAATTTAAATTCTGTGAAAACCTCCTCTTGAGACAGAAATATCTCACTCACTAACGGTTTCGAACCAAGCTGTTTCAAAAGGCAAACCAATTGAAATACATCAGCAGCCTCCGGCGGCTCAACGCCCCTACACTTAATCTCAAAGATCAGTTCCTCCTTCCTAAGAAGATCCCATGATAATACGGGATGGAAGGCCATATTAAATATGCAACTAGCAGCACTATCAAATTTTTATACACACCCACAACGGCGTTTACCAGGAGGACGGTTCTATAAATGCTAATGCTCCCTCTCCCGCGGTACCTGATAGCTACCCAGCGCCTTAGGTTAACAAGCAAGGAGCAAGAACAGAGCAAAGCAAAAGGAGCAAACACTCGCTAGCGTACAGGTAGAGCTCAACGATCAGAGCACGCGAGATTTGGAAATACAGAATCAGAATTTTGGAGTATCAATAGCACAACGGTTTACAGAAGTTAGCCACAAGTTACTACACAAAACTGTAGACGTATGCACAATACGTAGACCCTCCCCCGCCTTGGGCAGAAAAAAGACTCTAGATACCACCTGAAATGTTTTTTTTTCTTGATTAACAGCAGACCTAATGTTTTACCTAATTTGAAAGTGCATTAGAAGAACTTATAATAAATCCTAAACTTGAATTACTTCAAGCTGTATGTGTGGAGATTTCTGAGTTCTTACCTCATGCCATTCATTCACTTCTAGGATCAAAATATCCTGCAGTTTGTTATTATAAGATGAGAAAGAACAGACAAGGCAATCCCAGTAATTCATATTACATGTAATAACCCAGCCAGGATAACCAAAAGAAAAGACAAGTAATGGGCAAAAATATCAATATGAAGTTTCTTAAAAAGCTTGTATTATAATCATTGTCAGAAAGTTGTGAGGAAAGTAATGACTAAATATAATTCCCAACCTCCATAATTACTCAGTACTATCAAAATCTATTTGAACAGAGGAGAGGCTAATAATTTGACTAACATGCAAGAGGTTTGATCCAATTTCTGAAGAGGATATAGAAATAACTCCCGAAGAAATAAATTCTGCTATGAAAAGAATTAAAGTTGATACTTCACCTGGCCTAGACAACGTTCTTATTAGGGCATTAAAAGAGCTACATACGAACAAATTATTGTGTTAATAGCCAATGTAATGTTACTCCTTAAGAAGTGCCCAAAGAATTTCAAAAGGGCTAGGACGATTCTAATATTTAAAGGCAGTGATGCCAAGCAATTATCCAATTGGAGACCGATATAAATTTTTTTGGTAATATGGTGTGAGGTTGAAAAAGCAATTGACATGCAATTAAGATCATATTTAGAGTTTTCAGCACATCAAAGATAATTTATCTCTCTTCTGGTACACACTTACATACATCTGTCATTAATGGTTACCTTAAGGATGCCAAAATAAATAAGAAAGATTATAGTGTAATATTCCTTGATATTCAAAGGCCTATGACATTGTGGGGCATGATCATATTAAAAGATGTTTTATGCACATTATCATGCCAAATAACTACAAGAGTTAATTGTTAATTTAATCTTAAAAAATCACATTTAAAGAGAATGTGATGAAAACAAAACATTGTACATAGAATTAAGAAAAGGAGTTGCATAAGGATCATCTATTTCGCCTGCATTATTTAACTTAGCCATAGATGATTACTTACTCAATGGTAATAGACAATTCCTTAGCAAGCTAAGGGAATATTATCTATTTTGTGGAACCCGAAGGTTCACTGCCGCGCTTACCTGAGCCCGCCATTCAACCCTGTCCTGTTCTAACTCTATCCAGTTGTCCCTCGCACATCCTACTTCCCTTAAATCTATCCTAATATTTTCCACCTACCTATGTCTAGGTCTTCCAGGTGGTCTTTTCCCTTCGGGTCTCCCATTCAATATATCTTTTAGATATGTCTTTCCATTCCCATGTGTGCAACATGTCCAGCCCATTTCATCCTCCGTGATTTATATATCTATATTTACTATATCTGGTGAAGAGTACAGGTCATGAAGCTCATCATTATGCAATTTTCTCCAGTCCCCATTTTCATCTCTCTTAGGCCCAAATATTTTCCTAAGCACTCTGTTTTCGAACACTCTCAGATTATGTTCTTCCCGAAGAGGAAGCGCCTATGTCTCACAGCCATATAATACAACTGGCAGGATAATAGTCTTAGCCATAGATGATACTATTAAAAATGTAACATCATGAAATTGAATAAGGAATATTCACGGCTTCAATATAAATCAGTCTGCTACAAATGTATCAGCATGGCATTTGCTGATGATGTAGTTCTGGTTGCTAAGAATGAAACATTTGCCCTGTCACTACTCAATCTAGCAACAAGCCATTTGACTGATATTGGATTCAGCCTCAATTCAACTAAATGTAAAATTATTGATATTAAAAAATGGTAAACTTAGTCACGATTCAACTGTAAATTGGGAACTGCCATTCTGAATTGATTAAAAAGTGATGAAACCATAAAGTACCTAGGAGTCACATCTTGTGTGATGAAATTATTTTCGATCAGAATAATATAATTAAAGATTTGGAAGATAGTTTATCATACCTGTCAGATTCAAATCTTCTCAATCCAGACCAAAAAGCAAACATAATTAATCAGTATATTTGGCCATGTATAGCATATCCTATCCAGCTAACTTTTTAGAAGATGTTACAAACTTTTGAGACTCTTATTCTCTGAGGTAGTTCAGAGGACTGGGATTCATAAATGCTGAATTGGAAGCCCTTATTCAACAATTCAGTATTGCTCAATGTTTGAATAAAATGTATTATGATGAATACCTTCCCTTATGAAGAAATTTAGATAAAGAAAAGGAGGACATACTGTCATATTTCAATACCCATTGTGATGAAATGACACTAATCAAAACAGGCCGATGGTTAAGAAATGAAATGAGGTAAAGATCTTTGGAAAGGTGGTGTGGACCCCCTCACAGAGGTAAAGGTGTTTCAGTCTGTAGTGAAAATCCCCATACCAATAGGAATAAAGGTGTTTCAGTCTATAGTGAAAATCCCAATACCAATAGGAAAAGTATCTCTCGTTCTCAATGTACTAATGCAGTCCAGATGTCTTATAATATCTCAGTGGTGAGGTTTGTACCTGGAAGGAGTCAAATAAAACACACTGGCGGCATCCAGGTTGTAACAATCCAGAAACCTTGGGCCATGTACTTGGTAGTTGTAAAAAAGGGCAAGTTATTGAGAAAGTCTTGCCACCACCATCTCCGTTCAGCGAAAAAGGGCAAGTTATTGAGAAAGTCTTGCCACCACCATCTCCGTTCAGCGATTCCCACAGCCTTTTGATGACAATAAGACTGGGAAGTGTAATAAGACGTGCATTGCATTGTGGAAGATGGAACTCATCAAAGAGTAGACATAATACTTGTTAATAGCAAAACTAAATGGGGTTTTATTTTGGATCCACCAATTCGCATGGAAGAGGATAGTGAACAAGCTAAGCATGTGAGTGTGGAAAAGGAGCCATATACCAACCATGCATCCCTCACCTTAATGAGAGTTATAACTTACCTTTTAATTCATGGAAGGTGAAGGGTCTGCTTTTTGGTGCATGCGGTGCAAGTTTCATCTTTGCCAATATATTTCTACAGTATCTTAGTATTTCTAATGGAACTATTGTTAAAATAGGTATTGGAGTTTTAGGAGATTCAATATATATATTTACACAGTCATTTATATACTATTATACTATTACCTCTCCCAACAATTCCTCCCAATACAAGACTTCCAAATATGTAATGAAATGAACCCAGGGCCAGGAGTTTCTGAAGAGGTCATCAAAAGCCTTGAAAGAAAGGAAGAAAAAATAGTTAATAAAATAAATGGAGTAACAAAAGAAGTTAAACAACAAATCAGAGAGGAAATTGCAAGAATGAAGACAGAAGTGGAACAATTGAAGTCAAGAATCGAGAAGATAGAAAATGCAGATCGACAGCTAAGTTTAGTTTTCCACGGGATAGAAGAGAAAAAAAAAGAATTAGTGCCTTGCAAGAAGTCCATGAGCTATTACAAAGCAAATTGGAAGTGCAGATCCAGGGACAGGAGGTCCTTACAGTCACAGGGTCGGAAAAACTACAGGAAACAGAGTAATTATAGCGAAATGTGCGTCCACACAAATGGTTTTTGCTACACTGAAGAGATCTAACAAATTGAAAGGGACGGCAGTATATATTAACAGGGATCTGTCTCGGACAGAGAGAATTACAAAGAGGAAATTAGTGGAAGAAATGAAGATGGAAAGAAGGCAACCATTCGAAATTTACAGCTGTATGTGGATGGGAGGAAGATAGATATAAGAAACAGCGCAGAAACGAACAGCAAGAGTGTTATGACCTCATCAGCTGAATCAGCAGAATTAGCGACTGGAGGAACTCGTGCTGAGGGTCAGGTTAACGAATGACAGCAAAGTCTGAGAGAGCGTGCGCCGACGTTACCAGAAGGAGATAGCAGCCAATCAATAACTCAGCCGAGTGAGAAAGCAAGTATGTCATCTGTGACGCAACACTTTCAGATTCCTTGGGGGCCTTGGAGTAAGAACGCACCAAGTGACATCAACACTGGAAGCAGTGAGGAGGATGCACCTATAATTACGAGGAACCGTACGAAATTAAAAAGTTTTAAACAGTAAAATGTAGGTAGGGAGGCCACAATTAATGAATGAAAGCAGTGTATCAGTGGAAGTTAAAAATAGGAAAGTTAAATTAATAGTGATCAGGAAGAGAGGTTAATAGTCAAGAGTAGGTGTAAGCTTAATAAAATATAGTAAAGTATAAAGTATTTAAAGGGGAGTTGTTTCTTAATATTATCCAATGTATAAATGATATCCTTAACGGCCATGGGGTTCGGCATGCTGACCACATGTCCCCCAATCCTGCCATCTGCCTATAGGTAGATGATGCAGTGGTCAGGTAGTAGGTCTTGTCCCTTCGGGGATGTCGCGCCACGGAGAGAGAGATAAATGATATCCAATCACATGTCTCCAAAGTACATGTTAGCGAGTGCCCCATAGAATATTTAATCTAGGCATTTCATAAAGAGTGGAGTAAGCTAGAACTAACAGCAGCAGGAATAGTGTGCAGACCCAGATGTGTACGAAAATAAACATTAACGTTTAAATTGAGACACGAACTGTTGTGCAATATATTATAGTTATGTAATGTGTTGGAAAGGATCCGTCAGAAACCGTAAGGTAGATACAAATCCTTTTCTAAAGTGGAAAATGTGGGCTATTGTAAAGTTGTTTAGAAAAAATAAATTCAATCAATCAAATAGCTTAACTGGAAGATGTCTTGTAATACTACCGCCGAACTGCTATCGGAAAGAATGCAGTAAAATTTTGTAAAAAGATCCTTAGCTTGTTGAGCGAAGAGGTGTCTTTATTGTAGTTTGATCGGCCTCCACTAGGTGCAGCAACTCAAAGTTGTATTTGTACAGTTAAATTACATCACATATCGTTTTAAGTGCATTAATCAATTTGTGCAATTCTGTTTCATTCATATGTGAGCCTAAAACGACATTATTATGTAAGTTAAATCTTCCAGCATCAATTCTGAAATTCATGTGGCTACAAAGCTTCGGAGTGCTCCCATCTTAATAATAATAATAATAATAATAATAATAATGATGATGATGATGATGATGGGGATGATGATGATGATGTTTTTTATTTTTCCAGACCAAGTTAAAAAAAAGAATTTACTGGAGTAAAATACAGGGTGTTTCAAAATGAATATCGGGGTTTTAAGGCTTTGTAGAATTTAGTACATTTAACATACAATTATAAATAATACATCAAATGAAACAGCAACTCAAACAGTTTTTCCTACAAGTATTCAATGTGAGCACCATTCATCACATGGCACACATGGAGTTGATAGACGAGTTCTTCCCAAACCTTGATCAGTGTGTCCAGAGTAATTGTTGCAACTGCTTCAATCATGTGTCTTAAGTCGGGTAGGTCAGTTGGTAGTGGAGGCACATACACTTGATCCTTTATGAATCTCCAAAGGTAATAATCACATGGCGTCAGATCGGGTGAACGTGGAGGCCATGCGAAACAAGCTCTGTCATCTGGCTCCTTCCGGCCAATCCATCGGTCGGATACAACATTGTTTAACCATTCGCGTACTGAATGATGCCAGAGAGGTGGTGGACCATCTTGCTGCCAAATACCACGTTCTCTGGTTCAGCTTCTTCCAATTGAGGAAAGAGCCATAGTTGTAGCGCATCAAGATAAGAATTTCCAATTACACTTGCTTCAAGGAAAAAGAAGGGCCCATAAACTTTCCGCCGGGATATGGCACAAAAAACATTCAATTTGGGGGAGTCTCGTTGCAATTGTACCATCTTGTGGGGATTTTCGGGTCCCCAGATGCGATTATGAGTACCAACAAAATTGTTTGAGTACCAACAAAACTGTTTGAGTTGCTCTTTCATTTGATGTATTATTTATAATTTAAAATTCGTTGGTCCATATTTTCCACTGAAATATTATAAAATTCAATAAAAAACACAATAAAATAATTCGTAGTCAGTGGATAAAACTCAAACTCACATTAACTATCGTGACGTTTCCGCCTGAACCTCCAGGCCTTCCTCAGACGACTGAATGCTAGAAGAGGTTTGTGGTATATCCCACATCCCCTCCTGCTTGTAGATGACGTTGCAGTTGACTATGTTGTTGTTGTTGCTGTTGAGAAAATCGGTGTTCCTATAATGTTGGTTAATCCATTCACTCGGTATATTATATTCGTTCTCTTCATCCAATGCCATGGGTGTTGGAAACTTTATCGTAGATTTCCCCTTAGTTAGCCTTTTTATGACGCCCAACCACTCATCACCTAAATCGCCTTCGTAGTTGTTGAGGCATATTTCCTTATTACTAATAATGTTACAAGCCTCATTAATTTTTCTTCTTAGAGGGTCCCTTATAGGTTTTAGGATCTTGGTTTCACCAATATGGTGTTTATTCTTTACCATGTGCTGACACAAACCAGTGCTCATCCTATTGTTACTTACATCCTTTTCATGTTCTTTTAATCTTAAAGTAACTGTTCTACCAGTTTCACCAAAATACACACGAACACAGTCTCTGCAAGCTATTGAATAAACTCCTGGTTGGTCCAAATTCCCCTTTGTCTTTCCGAGTCTCTTATACTGTGAAAATATATTTTCAATGGTCCTTTCCACCCTGAAAGCTGGTGTTAATTCATATTTATTCAGAACTTTACCAATGACGTTGCTAACCCCAGGCTTGAAGTTTATACCAACAAAATTCTGGTTTTGGTTTTTATCCTTTCACTTAAATCAGTTAATTCCATTTTCCTCCAAATTTTCTGCAGAGTTCCCTCCCTATACCCGTTGATTTTGGCCAATTTGAAAATGTGTTGTTTCTCACTAAGTCGGTCAGCTGCATTATTGGACAATCTGAAAGCACGGTAGATGAAGTTTCAGATATTGAATTTTGTCCCAGGGTGATGAGCCGATCTACTATGAATATATAGATCACATTTGTTCGGTTTTCTATGGATTCCCAACATCAAGCGAGGGGGTTCAAGTCTTATCCTTAAGTCCAAAAAACTTAAACAGTTATCCACGGATTTTTCTAGGGTAAACTTTAGTCTTGTATGTCATTGATTGAATTCTCCCAACATTTTCTCAGCCGTATCCCCCTGCGTAATTATCAAAATATCGTCAACATATCTTAAATACAAAATGATGCTGTCCAAGTTCTTGTAAATTACTGGTTTTTCCATGTAATACATGAAAATATCAGCAACCAGGCCCGACACTGGGTTACCCATGGCTAGTCCCTCATTTTGGCAATAGATCTTCCCATTAAACTGAAACACGTTGTGATTAGTGCACTCATGGTACCACCGGTAGTATTCATTGGCCACTACACTGTCAGTTCCCTTCTCCACTAACCATCTAAATAGGAAATCTCCCGCCTGTTGCCTTGGAACACTGGGGTATAGTGAAACAACGTCTAAACTGTACATACACATGTCTTCATTCACCCTCAAATTGTCCAATCTATCCTTAACCTCAAAAGAGTTCCCCACAGACCATGCAGTTCTTTTTTGTATTAGCCCAAGGCGTTTCGCCAACAATTTTGCCAATCCATACGCTGGGTGATTATACATAGGTATGATGGGTCTTAAAGGAATTCCCTCTTTATGGGTCTTCGGTAAACCAAAGCATAGCGGTAGGTCGGTACTATTGTTTGTAATACTTTTTTTGGTACTATCACTGATGGTCAAGCTACTCGAAATTACCCTAGATACTTCTCTTTGAATCCCTTTAATAGGGTTCTTATCGAGAATTGAAAAATCTGGTGGCTTGAAACACTCATCTAATTTATTTACATAGGTGTCTTTGTCCATAAATACCGGGCAATTATCTTTGTCGCTTTTGATAACGAGAACGTTTTGTTTCTCTAACCATTTTTTGGCGTATGCGATTTCCCCTTCCATTCTTGATTTTTCACCACAGACTTCCATTTTTTCTTTTACGTCTCCAATGACCACTGAAATCTCACGTATGAATTTGCTTTTTTCTTCCGGATTTACGATTAGTTTTGAACCCCGGATGGCAGGTTCTATCAGATCTTCAACCTCACCTGTGCTGAGGAAGGCCTGGAGGTTCAGGCGGAAACGTCACGATAGTTAATGTGAGTTTGAGTTTTATCCACTGACTACGAATTATTTTATTGTGTTTTTTATTGAATTTTATAATATTTATAATTGTACGTTAAATGTACTAAATTCTACAAAGCCTTAAAACTCCGATATTCATTTTGAAACACCGTGTGTATAGGTGAGTTAGTTCAATGTTTGTGTTCATATATACGAGGAAAGACCTAAAAATAACCGGAACCGAACTGTTGCTCACGCATGCTTTCTAGTTATAAGTTGCGCTGTTAGGTGGTGTTATTGGGGGTCTCCCACGACCGTTAGTGAGCTGGCATCAGTCTAAGTTGGGCTTGGTTGTGGTGTACTGTTGTGTGTGTTCGTATTTAAACCCGTTGGCGATTAGCGAGATGGCCGACCACAAGGAACAAAGAGTGTGTGTGAAATTTTGTTTTCTGTTAGGGACAACTGCAGCTGAGACCGTCAAAAGACCATTGACCAAATTTCTGAGGAAAGCACGGTCCAGCGAATTTTAACCAAAGGTTTGAACGTGAGACGTGTGTCTGCAAAATTTGTTCCTCGCTTGCTCAGAGATGACTAAAGAGAAAACTGCGTGAATGTTTGCTGCGACTTGAAAAGTGAAGTGCAGAACGATCCAAATATTCTTAAAAGATCTTCATCTATTGCACGTTTTATTTTGGCAATGTTTTCGCCATTTCTTCCTGTCAAAGGACATGTCTTCAGTTGACATGTTGCCAGATTTGAAATGGGAAAACCACTCGTAGACCATGTGATTTACAAAGCATCATCATGAAAGGCTTGCCTAAGCATCCCAATGGTCTCGGCTGCAGTTTTCCCTAACAGAAAACAAAATTTCACACACACTCTTTGTTCCTTGAGGTTGGGCATCTCACTAATCGCCAACGGGTTGAAAACGAACGCACACAACAGCGCACCACAACAAGCCACTTAATTCAGACTGACACCAGCTCACTAACAGTCGCGGGAGACCCCCAAATAACACCACCTAACAGCACTTTTTTTTTGTATTTCATGTTAGTGTTGTAAAATAACACCAGCTCAAACCATTCATGAAAGATGCCAGTGAATTAACCATGAGCCACCATGATGTGTATCTTATTTATTATCTTATTTATTTTATTACATTGCATTACTTGTGTAAGAAGTATCCTTGTCCACAGCATGGTGTTGATGATTCTGCAGCTCCAGAAGTATCACCTCTGCGAACCAGTTTACAGCAACCAATCATTTCTATGGAAGAAGATGAAATGTCTGACCAGGAACTTGTAAGTACTGTGTAACTTTTTCTTCATTTTGGTATCCATGAATGCTGAACATTATGTGCCTTTACCTCCAGTTAGGTATCCATTGAACTTTGATTGTTTTCTGCCTTTCCTTGTGTACTTCTCAATCCTTAATTAAGGAATTATTCGGGATTTCCCGACAAATTCTGAGGTAGGATAGTCTTATAATGAGAGACATATTATTTAAAAGTTCCACTGAATTGTTTATGTGTTTATGATATTGAACCATGAGAACTCTTGAGCCTGTTTATAAGGAGCACATTTTTAGGTGTGATAACCTGCTGAATTTGGTCTGCACTCTCTAACAGTACTATTGAATAATTATTCCATTACTGTAGAACATGCTGCCAAAGATATCACTGTTATTAATAGCTATTTATGTATCAAGTATGCAAAATAACGCTTTAGCGGACGAATCTACTATAGCGGCCGAGGCGAAAGCCGAGGCTGAAATACTGGATGAGTCCGCTAAAGTTTTTGCGTACGTGGTGCATACAATATTTTTTAGTAAAAGTTCTATAAATTATATGAAATAAAACAAAAATACCGTATAATTATAATTATACCGTATAATTATAATTAATATATAATTTCTTTATGTATTTGTAATTTGTATTTTATAATGTAAATGGCTGAACTGTGCCCGAGCACGAGCGCTTGCTCATTCGGGTGGTCTTGTTTTGTTTTGTATAAATATTTTGTATAAATATAAATAAATTAATTAATTAATTAATTTTAATGCCTTTTGTTAAAGTTATATTCTCATGGCCGTCTAGATCATAAAACAACAATGACCGTACGTACCAATACCAAATGTGGTAGTATAGATGCATAATATATGAGTCCCTTGTTTGTAAACAATATTGCATACCAACTAGTATTTATGAAAAGCTTGTGGAAATATAAATGATAATACCGAGGATATTTCAATCCAAGTCAGAAACATTGAATTGGAGCTGCTGCCAGCATCTTCACGGCAGAAATAGTCTATGGGAAGGGATATATTACGGCATTTAAATACTGTTGCTTCCGTGGTAAGGAATGTTTTTCATGTGAACCAAAATGTGAAAAGTTGTTGGCTTATATTTGTTGTCATATGATGAAGTGGGCTACCGTGTTTTGCGAAAAATCCTGGTAAAGTTTCTGATTATCATAAAGAAACATGTTGGCTTAAATTTGTTGTTTTATGACCAATTATATGTGTAAATCCATGTTAAAGTTGGTGTGACTGGTCAATGCCATCTGGGTTTTGTTTATAGATTGCCATGACGACTTTAAAAGACAAGGCCGATAAAAGTGCATTTTGAATGCAGTTTGAATGCACATTTATGCAATTTTAGCGGCCTTGGTATCTAAAATGCAATTTTTCGATGTGTTACCAGTCTGATAAGCAGCTGTTATAGAGAGCGTTTACTAAAAAAGCATTTAAATAGATTGAATATACTCACTTAGGGTAAAAGGCACAAGCTAAACTTTTCTCAGTTTGATTTGTGTAATTTTTCTTAAATATGTATGGTTTGTTGTATTTTTTCCTTTCTTAAATAATATATTTCCAACTGTTAAGCACATGTTTCATCCAACTCTGCTACTGAAAATCACCATGTGCCTTATTATATTCGCCAAGTGGGAATTCTCAATGTTGTGTGCCATATGTTCATATATGTGCAGCAATAATTTATAAACTTAATTCCTTATACCATAACATGTATTTCGGGATGACCTCTTTTCCTGGCCCTCTGAAGAATGATCTATTTCTTGTGCTAATAGACAAGGTTCATCAGAGGACATTTGTTTCTGCATCATGGAATGCATTAGTACCATACTGGCTTCCATACTTTTCGGTGTGTAAAATAACTTATATTTTGAAACATGCATTGAATGACATTTGCTTGGTTAATAACATATTCCTCTCCATGACAAGCTGTCATGCCACTGTGTCTCACTTCCAGCTTCTTATTAAATTAAATTATCTTTCTGTTGTTAGCAGGTAACATGATTAATGTTGTTGTTCTCACATGTTGTTTTCAACAGTGCTTGCTTGATGAGACATTTAATAGCATAATAGCCAACATAAAACAAAAATCTTATTGTGGTATACTATAGTACATTATGCAACATGCCTAAGATCAAGATTAGTAAACTGTAGAGGTTGCATATTCCAGGATAGACCAATCACAGTACTGGAGTGCGTAATGTCACACATTTCCAACTTGGACCTATTTTGGTCTCATTTAAAAGCTAAAACAATTTTTAGAGACTGAATTAAACTAAAATTTGGTACAGTTTAACAGTAAATTGTCAATTAGCATACTATGAAAAGTTGCATAATAATATTTATATATTTTTTTTGAAAATTTGATACTCCGATGCTGTGAAGTAATAAATTTCATTAAAAATTAATTCAGTCCTAGAGAACTGTTTTTGGTACAATGTAGTGAAATAATTTTGAAAATATTTGCATTAGTATAGGAGATACGGGGTTTCCCTTTTCTTTAATTTTTTAAATGAAATATTTATTTGTTGAAACAATTAATTAAAATACCTTAATAATGAGTCAATGAACCATGAAAAAAACTTTAAGGACAGTAACTTAAAAATTATAGAATTTTAACCCTCAGGGTGTACTCATACCTTAATACCAGTTGTGTCCATAATTGTAGGTAATTTTATATTTTTAGAACTTCATAGGCCCACACTACACTAATTTTATAGAATCTGACAAACTTTTATTATAGTGTGATGTGTTTTGATTCATTTTTCATGTTTTCTAGAACAACTATTAACCTTTCACATATTGTTTAATTGAATAACGAAACATCATTTAATAAACTGACTTAGTATATTAACACTGTAATTAATATGTACGCATGTTTTTTTGTAATTTACTGTTTTCTTAAAAACTCTAATAATAAATAACTCTCAATATATTAATTGTAAATTCTTCGACGTGCCTTATTTGGAATTGTATTTATAAACGTTTAGTGGTGATTAGGCGGAAAACATTGTACCATTTTTCACATTAAATTTTGAGTTTCTAGATTGATTAAACAAATGGTCACAAGCCATTGATGCTCTCTTATCTTCTGATTGTTGTAGTTCTTATCTTTACAACAGATGGGAGCTTTGGTCAACTCAAAGCTTCCTTTTGGTCATTTGCTTGAAACCAGCAGATTTTGACAACACGGGGTGATTTTATTTTAAATACAGGGTATTTGTCACGCAGTTTTTAAATGCTACTCTCAAGGTCTCAAGATCGTTCTGTGTTAGATAATAATTGATACCACACGATCTCATAATGGAAATCAGTTTCGAAATGAGTATCATTATGATACCGTTATGTCACATGTAATAAGCATACTGTATTATAGTATGGTGGAACAAAAAAATGTTTGTGATCTGCTCTATTTTTTTTTCTGTGCCATAAATCTGCATGTGCGTTATATACAGAAATAGACAGTACCTTTGTTAACCTCATTATGTGGATGTTACCCATTCATGGCTAAGTAATGTAAGTCAGTTTCTTTATCAGGGCCAGTTGGAAGACCATGGACCATTCAAGAGCCTTTCCAAGCTGAAGGAACATAATGCACATTTGGCAGTCTTTATGAATTACGTAATATCAAACAGTGACCCATCTAGTTTGGTAAGCATTCATATTTCTGATGTTGTTTATATTATTTACTATATGAATGATTAAATATTAAAGATCTGAATTTTTCTCAGCAAATACTATGTTTTAAAAGTTTCCTAGGTTTTGGACTCCAGCCCTGAGTTCGATCCCAATCAGCTCCCAAAAGATGGACTCATTGCCGGTTACACCGACATTCTTTAAATGTACCCAAATGAAGTCTTAAGTAATGGCAATTACTGTATAACGTCTGCGTTAAGTGGACACTGTTCCACCAACACTCTTGTCATTGAAATAAACACCCGTTTTCGATTTTCAAATGCACATTAGAAGGCAGGCAATCTTGGTACACAAGCTTCTCATACATTCACTGTCGCTAGTGCCAACATGCAACGTTAAACCTGAGAACACACGATTAATAATTTTCATATTACCTAGGTATATAATTCAAAATTATTAACACGTTGAGTGAGTACTGTTTTTATTTATCGAGATGCAAAAATCTTATGTTATATCATTTTCATCCCCGATTCCTTTGCCGTTCAAAGTCATCTTTCCATTGGCATCTTTCCATAGTTAGCTGCTATGTTTCACAGTAGCCAGCAGAAAATAAACAGGAGTAGGAGAACGCAGTTATTAATAATGTTAATGTTATTAATACAGTATATTGTACAATTTATGATGTTGCACTCACACTATTAACCTATTATAACTTTATCATAATTTATTATAAGTTAACTGTAGCCCTTTTGACTGTGATTGGTATAAAGATGTATCCAACTTAAAATGTGAATTGGGACTAGGCTGGTGTAATTGGACCTACTGCTGGTGTAATTGGGCCTACTGCTGGTGTAATATTATTATACCATACCATAAAATTATTGAAAACTATTACAATGTGATAAATGCACAGTGCAGTTCTTACCTTAATTTTGTAGTCTTAGGAGATAGAAAATAATCTTTTCCTGGATAAACACGGAATAATAAACACATAACACACTCAAAAAATGATTTTTCTTCAATAACAAGAAACACTGTGCACTGTTAATTTATTGAGAAGTAATCCAATAGAGATATTTTAATCAATTTCACCTATTGTCAACCTACTAGTAGTAATATAAGCTAGAAACACAAATTTATACACATCCATTCGGATTCCGATGGCATGTAGGCATAACTATGAGCGAAATACTCTTCATGATACTGTTGTATGTTGTGCAACTGGGAAAAACATTTTATTTTGTAACATTCGCCTGCTTCAGTGTTACAATGTCAACTGATCATGTCGTCTGAGGGACTAGTTTGTCTTGTGGAATTTGAGAAAAACCCAGATCCTACTTTTGTGTTCATGCTATTTGTGGCAACAGGAGGGTCCCATTCTGCTGCCTGACTGTTCTACTCTAGAAAAGGAAATATATGAATCACTCCCTTGTATTCGTGTTATTCTTCATAAACTATAATTAATGCATTAATACACTGGGTTTACTGTTTAATGTGGATAATACTGCATATTGTAGCATGCAAACACCTTTGGCCATCTTGTTTTCAAGCAGATGCAAGATTTAACGCAAGGTATTTCTGTCTTTAAGTTAACGCGAGTATTAACGAGCATGATGGACTAACCAGGCTCGGTGGAACGTAAACATGATGCAAGCAGGAGAAAACGACGCGTTTTAGCCATAACGAAGGTCGGTGGTACTCACCATCAGAGCTGGAGTTTGAAAGCTCAGAAACTTTTAAAACTTCAACTCGGCTGATAGCCAATGAAGAACCTATCAATGATTAAATAATGCTTAATGTACTTTAGTGTACATGTAGATTTTAATGAACTCCTTTCAATTCCAGCTCTTCTATTTAGTAACAGATTTGTACAAAGAAGGAAATGCCAAAGAAATGAAGAAATGGGCATATGAAATCCATTCAAGCTTTCTTGTTCCAGGAGCGGTAAGTTTAATTTATAGTTCATTACTATGTACCACTAGATGTTTATTAACAAAAAGGTAAACGAAGTGCCAGGTGGAGTTTATAGGCCATATTTGAGAAACTATTGAGTTCTAGACCACGATTTCTTGAGAAAGTGTCATCTGCATATGTGAAGGAATAAATGGGATAACCAGAATATTACCAGAATGAATTTATAACATGGTGTGATGGATGTGTTATAAATTCGTTCATTTTTGAAAAACATCTGAAAGTGTACAAACATGCAGTAAAAAAATTACTTCCTAGAATTTTTTGATTTGGCCTTGTCGATTGGCACCCTTAAATTAAGGCAGCTATCCTATAAGGATTTCCCCCAAAGTGCCAGATTGAGTTAATAGGTCATAATTTCAGAAACTATCTAGTTTAAGGCAATGGTTTCTTAAGAAATTTTCTTTAGCACATGCAAAGGAATAAATGGGATAATTAGAATATTAACAGAACGAATTTACAACAATTCATCACAAAAATCTGAAGGCTTACAAATATGCAGTCAAAACAATTCGAATGTGTCTGTTCTTTTAATTTTATATTTCTTTATCGGTAAAGAATTAAAAATTTGAACTTTTTGGAATTTTGCCATTGATTATAGGCTAAAAGCTATAAGTTTGCAAGTTCCTAGCTCATATGGAAGTTGATAAACATCAATGTTATTGAGTAAATGATGTGGACTGTTGTAGATGTGATAATGTCATGGTTATCCAGCCAGTTTTTCCGTACTTACAGGGCAGCTAGAAACATCAAATTTTGCCATCTTTATGGTAGTTGGTTGTGCTAATATTCTTGCCTTATTTTACGTTTCTACCTGTCCTATAAGTGTGTCCAAAATTACTTAATGTGAGGAAGTTATACAAAATTTACTTAAAATAAAAAAATCCAACTCTATCTAAGACACAACAAAAACAACAAAAACAACAAAAAGTCATAGACCAAACTTGTAGATCTCTCAAAATCCGCTACTACTGGTACAATAAGTTTTTTGATATAACTTGCCCTTTACCGACTATAAAAAAATTAAAAATTGGACTTTGTGAAATATTTACATTGGTTACATGCTATAAGCTATAAGTAGGGATTGGAATAATTTGCAGCTGCAAATTTTGCAAATTTTAAAACAACGTGATTATGAGGTGAATACTAGGGGCAATATACAATATTTTTATGTTTTAAGTGATTTTTGAACTCTTGACAAATCGCGAATTTGAGGTTTTTCATGAAAAGTTTGCAAATTCTGATAAATTTTTTGAAATTATTCACAAAATTTGATGTTTTGTTTTGGTTTTTTTCCTTTCTTCGCGCATACACAGGCATAGATCCATAGCAGAAGTTCTGCTGGCATCATTTCCGTTTATGAATGAATGCGCTAGGCAAGTAACGTTCGTGCGATATTTTTTTTCAATTTCAGCCTCGCTGCAGTAAACTAAAGCGGGAAAATAATGAAGACAATAGTCCATGCAGCGAAACCCCTAAAGTGAGATTGGAGGCCACTTCACCACCGCTGCAGTGCTGCAACTGAATATAAAAGATAATGGCTATCTTGTTTTTCACTTGTGGCGGCTGGCGTTTAGCCCCTCCCCCCTTGGCGACTGCCATCAGAAATAACCGAGTGCAGAACGATTGCAGCCACTTTGGCGCGTTTGTTGCAGCGTGTATTCCTATTTCTTCTCACAGGCTTGGCATCCAGGTTCTTTGTTGCTGTTTTGGTGTTGCATAATTTTATTGTTTCACAAATAAAAATAATTTGTATTAAGTGATGCCTAACCCGAAGATTTCAGCAGCTTTTCAATACGAAAGGCATGGGTTTTATGCTTCCGATAAAAGCACGGTTATGTGCAAATTCTGTAAATGCCAGGTGGCATGGGAAAGAAAAGATTCAAAAGGTTACACAGAACTCCTGTGCTTGGTGAGAAACAAAATCCAGGGTGAAAGCTAAGTGGAGTTGGTGCCAGTGTTAGTAGGGATGACCCTAAGAAACCCAAATTTTGCCAAGTGTATGTTGCAGGCAATTTGGATGCCATGTGCCAATGAAGATTGTGAACTTTTTTTTTTTAAGTTATAATAATGTACTAACAGACAAGCGTCACTGCCTGCAGCAAGAAAATGTCCCTCTGCTCTCACAAATTTATTTTGAAGGCTAAGATGTTCATTTGTAGATGTACACCGTGTTTGTTATGCATCCTAGCCCGGTTTATGTGTGTTGATTAAATTGTGTTCTGTTGCTCATATGTCACCTTTTTCAAGTCACCGATTTTCACATTTGAAGGTACCGATTTTTACATTTGAACATACCGATTTCCATGCTTTCAACTCGCCGAAAAATTCAAATCTCCAGCTATAAGTATGTCAAATTTTAAGTTTATGGCTTATCTGGAAGTGTTCAAAAAATTATATCAGTGAGTGAATTAGCCACATGGCTTTGTAGTACAATTACAATCGCTATTTAAAATGCATGTGACCATCAGTTGATCATTACTCCATTATCGGTCAACTGGTTTGGTTCAAAATCAGTAGTGTTTGTCCTATGAACGTTAAAAGAGAGCATACTAAGTTTCATGAATATCTGATAAAGTGTATTCGAGTTATCGCGTTTACAGACACGTGTTAAAGTGTATTCAAGTTATCACATGTACAGACACACATTACTCCGGTACCAGTCAACCAGTTTGGTCCAAAATCAGTAGTTTTAGTCCTGTGGATGTTAAAAGTTTGCATAAGTTTCATGAAAATCTGATAAAGCATATTTGATTTATCACGTGTTCAGACACATGGACTGACAGACATTTTTCCCATCCACCATGTAATCTCAGAAAGTATCATTCTGGCACTTCATTATTTATTTAGCAGCAAAATAATTAATTGTATTATTAATACATATCATTTTTATATAAATGACATGAATTAAGCAGATAAGTAGGTATTTATGTTGCCTGTTTTCTGTAACTAGCAATTTTACAAAGCTTTGACATCATAATTCAAGAACATTGAAGATACTGTAATGAGATTTTGCAAGATTGTGTAATTCAGCCATCTGAACAAAATATACTAAAATCCTGCAACTCCTGTAGTTTATTTTCAATTTTCAGTACCGATACCTTCTGTAAAAATACAAAACCAATTTTATTTGGAGAGATAACACAAAAATGCTACTATTTTTGTAGGTGTAAACATTGATTAATAAATTGAAGCAGCAAAAAATATATACAATTGAGACGAAATTAAAAAAGCAGTCAACAAAATTAAAACAACATGGGATGTAATTTTGACTTCTTGTAAAAACTGTATCCCACAGAATTTTGAAAACATTATTGTAGAAAGAAATAACATAAAAAATGAAGCTCCTAAATGTGTAGCAAACATACTAAATGAACATTACATAAATGTCGTAAAATATTTAAAGACAACTGAGGGACAGCAAAATATAGAAACAAATATAAATAATGAAATAAGTAACTCTATGGTTTTGGCAGAAGTTATGGAATATGATGTATGTAAACAAATAAATTAACTAAAACAAAAAAAAAATCAGCTGCTTTGGATAGATTTTCAAATGAAACAGTTAAATATTGTAAAAACGAAATTGTCAAACCTTCAACAAACATTATAAATCACAGCTATAGAAATGAAATCTTTCCAAATTTATAAAAAAAAGTAATCACTAGACCAATATACAAACAAAAGGGATCTGAAGTAAATGTAGAAAACTATAGGCCATTTCCTTGTGCTCTGTCTTTTCAAAAATTATTGAAGGTCTATTTGAAAACAACTTTAAAACATTTGCACAAAATTTAAGGTAATTTCAGAGTTCCAGTATGGTTTTTGGGAAAAAAAAAAAAGTCCACGATCCATGCACTAGAAAGAATTTGTAGCTGCAATATTCTTAGATTTATCAAAAGCGTTCGACTGCGTCAAAATAAAAATCTTACTACAGTAAAACCCCTTTTTTACACTTTTCAAGGGACTGATGCAAAAAAGTGTAAATGGCAGGAAAGTGTAAATTGCAGGAAGTGTGAAATCTGTAATGCTATATAGTGCAAAATTGAATACATGAAGGGGAAAGAAAAAGGTAGCTATGTACACTTACATTATCTATTTAAAAAAGTCAGAAATGGTTGATTGTCTTTGCTTTTTTCTTATTTGTATCAGTTCGACCTGTCTCTCCACAGCATATAGGACATCAAAAGCCCCATCCTCTCCCGAGGCACTCGCAATGTACTGCCTCAAAACAGCTATTGCTTCCATGGCTTCTTTGCTAGTAGGTATTTTGGGTTCCTGGTCAGAGTCTTCCTCACGTACTTCTTTTTCTTCAAGGTGGCTAGAAACAATGTCATCTACTGTGGGCACCACTGATGTTATTACATCAGCATCAACGTTGACATAATCTTCGAATGAAGAAGGCTCGTCCACCACAGCCCAGTTGCTGGGCTCTGACATCTCTTCCTCGGGCAGATAGTCCTCTTCTTCCACAAACTCAAACCCTGCCTTCCAGAAACAGTTAGATATGGTCACAGGACTGATACTTGACCATGCTCTGGATACATAATGCATGGCATCAAGGACTGTTATGGTCATTTTCTTAGGGTCCATATCATTATCGTGCATGAAGACAGCCTTCTCCACTAGCATCTTCCTGTACTTGAATTTAAGGGCATGAATGATGCCCAGATCCAGTGGTTGGAGCTCGCTTGTGCCGTTTGGTGGGAGAAACACAAGCTTAATGTTTCTTAGCTGCAGATCATAGGGATGGGCAGCACATCTGTCCAAGAACAATAATAATTTTCGATGATTTGCTCCTATTTTAGCATCCAAAGCATGAAGCGTAGATGTGAAGATGCTGCTAGTCATCATACTTTGTGGGCAGATTTTTCAAATTCTTGAAACACCTGGGCTTCTTGAATTTACCGATCACTAGGGGGGGTAATTTTTCTGATCCGTCAGCATTGACCATTAGCAGAACAGTTACCCGCTGCTTGCTGAGTTTTCCACCATGACACTTTTCCCCCTTAAAGCACAAAGTTTTGCTTGGCAAAATGTTATAAAACAAACCAGTTTCGTCAGCATTAAAAATATTCCTTGGTTCGTAACCCTGAATAATAGCTGGCAGGTTTTGCTTCCACTCTTGTACAGTTTCCACACTGACGCTTTTACTTTCTCCACAAAGTTGACTAGACGATATTATGGCGATTCTTGAACCGATCTATCCATCCATTAGATGCAGTAAAATCGGCGATTCCCAATTTTGCAGCAAACTGAAGCGCTTTCGATCGAAGTATGGTGCCATCAACTGGAATTCCTGCCGCTCTCGTAGAAACAAACCATTCTGCCACAAGTTTGTCCATCTCATCATACGCTGATGTGCGTATATATTTGCGCTTTTTGGACATTGCACCACTTTGTTTGGCATTAAGTTCAATTGTCGATCTTTTTTTTATGATTGTATTCAGAGTTGAAACAGAGAGTCCAAGCTCTTTCGCCAACTGAACATGTGTTCCCACGTGTGAATCAACACGGCGTAGAATTTCCGTCTTTTCTTGCAAAGAAATGCATTTTCTATTGTTTTTATTAACCTCCATCATACCGCCAAAAATCACGCAACAAAAGCGTTACTACAAATCACGATGAATTAGGCCTACGCTATGTGAATATCAAATATCTACACGCACAAAAGAAACCAACTTCCTCTCAACTAACGCAAATAGCCACTGTCGCCGCGTGTAAGAGAGTTGGCAACATAGCGGAAATGAGACCTTGCGTTCATTTTTAAAGCGCTTCAGAACCGCTGGACTGTCTTGACCATTCTTTCTTTGCTGCAGCAAAACTGAAGCGCTTCACGGATTCGCTTTGAAAGAGAACGCATGGAAAGCGGTTCTTCATCGAAAATCAACGCTACCAACGGAAAAAATGCGTAAATGGCGGGAAATACAACTGTGTAGAAGTTGTTAATGGCGGGAATTCTATGTATTGTCAGCATAGGTTAAAAAGTGGGACCAGCTGAAAATGACGTAAATGGCAGGAAAACGTAAATGGCGGGAACGTAAAAACGGGGTTTTACTGTAGACAAAATGGAAAATTATGGAGTGCGAGGCCTACCAATGAAATGAATTGCATCATATCTAGAAAACAGGGAACAGTGTGTTGAAATAAAGCATAAATTTAAAGATATAATATGTGTATATATATATATATATATATATAAAATTATAAATCACTTTCAGAAAGTAAAATAAGATGTACCACAAGGCTCATAGTTGGGCCCATTTCTATTTCTGATAAACATAAATGACATAACCAAACTAGTACAAAAACATGGAGGACAAGTAATCGGACATGCTAATGATACCCCATTAATTATAAAATATAGCACTGTAGCAGGATTTCATAGAAAAATAAATTGTCTGTTGCATGAGATACAAAATTATTTTCAAAATATTGATATGGTTTTAAATGTAAAAAACACAGTTAGGATACAATTCAACCTAACAGATAAGAATAAAGAAAATATTATAATTAAATTTTGGAACGAAGATAGGCCAAAAGTATCGAATACAAAACTTTTGGACTTAAAATTGATGAAAAACTAAATTGGGACTCACATATTGATAAAATAAGTATACTCAAACAGACTCAGCAATTAATAGACATCGATGCAACAAAACAAGTATATTGAAACACGATATTGTTTCGCTATGTAAGAAATCTGAAATTGAGATCAAACGATCTCTCTCGGACAGAAACAGGGGAGAAAGGTAACTGATATTCTCAGCCAACATATAGAATATTCAAAACCCCAAGAAATAGAATAAATTCACTATAACAAGTTTAATCTTTTTAAGACATAATCAAGAACAATTACCGAATACATTTGAGACAAGATTTGAGACAGAAACTGAGACCTGAGACAACTCTGACAGCTGGGGTATTTGTGAAAACTCTTATAGAGGGAGACAGGAAGCTGGGGCGTAAACTTCAAGGGAGGAAGAGGAAGAACACAAGAACATGACAACAGAGAGTTATACAATATGCAAAGGAAGTTACAAGACTATATACATATTTATTAGATATCACAGACAGAAACAGATATATACACGACAGATTCGAGAAAATACATAATACTCAGATCAGATGAATTTAAGAGACTCCAAAGTAACTCGCATTAACAGAATAGTACAGAATACCGATAGCAACCAACTAACCTAAAACTCACTATACCTTTTAGGTGCAGATTAATATTCTCAGAAAATAGATGTTAAGCTCCAAATACAAATAACTCTTTTAAAGAGTCACTACCGTAAAATTGTTATAATCAGAGAAGTTCTAAATCTCCACCACATGAACATTATGAGAGAAACCTACTAAGTCCGACAGCATATCGCATGCAATATTCTCAATTAATTATATGCCAAAATTGAAATACCAGTAGAGTATAAAAGGGGAAAAATCAGAAAAATATTCTCATAAATCTGGCTTGATAAGGTCAGCTAGAACGAACAACCAATGGTTTAATATGGCATACTTTCAAGCAGATGGCATTACTACAAGATAACTTTCATAAAGGGCACATATCCAAATATGCACAGGATAAAATCTATTCCCAAAAACATTAAATTTTAACTTCAATTTGGAAAGGCAACCTAACTGACAAATAATTTGAAATATGATTCAGAAGAAGAGTAAGTTATATTCACCAGAAGGGAAAATATCTAAGAATGGGCAATATAAAAATTTATCATACTCTGCCATAACCTAGCACTTCAATAAGGGAACTATATTTAATTTTCAAAATACAAATAATTTAATGACGGGCAAAATATGAAAACACTTCCAAAATGCAATGACTCTGTACAGATACAATAAGAAGCCTGCTTAATTTCAGAATAAATCTTACTTTCCTTATAGGAGCAAACTCAACTGCAGCCATACGAATGATTTTTACACTTGACCAGCATTAAATATAACTTCCACAATACAAATTATATTAGCATGGGCAGAATATGAAAAGATTAGTATAAAAAACTATATGAATAAACCTTGCACTGAATAGGCCAAATTTAACTTCCCAAAATGCAAATATCTTTGTACAGATACAATAAGAAGCCTGCTTAATTTCAGAATAAATCTTACTTTCCTTATAGGAGCAAACTCAACTACAGCCATACGAATGGCCTTTACACTTGGCCAGCATCAAATTTAACTTCCACAATACAAATTATATTAGCATGGGCAGAATATGAAAAGATTAGTATAAAAAAACTATATGAATGAACCTTGCACTGAATAGGCCAAATTTAACTTCCCAAAATGCAAATATCTTTGTACAGATACAATAAGAAGCCTGCTTAATTTCAGAACAAATCTTACTTTCCTTATAGGAGCAAACTCAACTGCAGCCATACGAATGACCTTTACACTTGGCCAGCATCAAATTTAACTTCCACAATACAAATTATATTAGCATGGGCAGAATATGAAAGGATAGTATCAAAAAACTATATGAATGAACCTTGCACTGAATAGGCCAAATTTAACTTCCCAAAATGCAAATATCTCTGTACAGATACAATAAGAAGCCTGCTTAATTTCAGAATAAATCTTACTTTCCTTATAGGAGCAAACTCAACTGCAGCCATACGAATGACCTTTACACTTGGCCAGCATTAAATTTAACTTACACAATACAAATTATATTAGCATGGGCAGAATATGAAAAGATTAGTATAAGAAACTATATGAAAAACCTTGCACTGAATAGGCCAAATTTAACTTCCCAAAATGCAAATATCTTTGTTCAGATACAATAAGAAGCCTGCTTAATTTCAGAATAAATCTTACTTTCCTTATAGGAGCAAACTCAACTGCAGCCATACGAATGATTTTTACACTTGGCCAGCATCAAATTTCCAAAACTTCAAGAACAATAGGCCAGATACTGTAACAGGAAGAATTCTCTGAATATAGGTTTATATGCAAAATCTTTATACATGGCAGCTTATTTGAACTCTGATACCTTAACTTCAAACGGAAATCACGTGACTCGTGTTCTAGACAAGGTGTAACTCTCAAACTCAAATCCCAGCAGAAACAAGAGATTAGGAAAATAGAGAAAAACATGAACAAATAACCAAATCCATAGCATACAATCTCTTCAATAAATAGCATTAACTATGAATTTCATTCGTATCAATAGAAGACTTGTTGCATTCTAAGCACTGCCAAGTCTGATAATTTTAATTTATTCATGTGACAACATGGCCGCCTAACTTTCGTATTAAACCCACATATTTACTTGATAATCAGAATGCATATTTCCTAAGTTATGCCCAATAATTGCTTCCACGGTAATTTCAATAAATGGGCCTAGGACGAAGTTTGGACAACTCCTCTCGTTTAACATACAAGGAATGTAATTCCCTCATGACATTTACAGGCGATACAAAAATGGAGATCATAATACTAGCAAGAAACTTAAGGCTTGGTAACAGAATGTAACTTAATAGGTGGCGATTCCAACCCGCATAAAGATTGTAGAAACTTACATTTTGAATTAAAGTTCACGTCCGAATGCACATACCTCACCGATGAACCCAGCAAGCAAGGGCACAAGTCGTCTACAACAGCACCACACTACTAGGCAATCACGGTTCTTTCTGACTAACTTCAATGGCCGACTCGCACAAGACAACGGGCGGAACTGCGCGCATGCGTAGAAAACAACTACAAGGGGGAGAGAAAGAGAGAACTAGGCGCGCTCTAAACAGGACAAAATGTGACATAATGTCACAGTCTCCCCCTAGCAAAAAAAGAAAGTGAAAACAGAATTACAAAGATATCGCCACAAATGTCTGAAGGGAATCACAAACACAAGAATCAAAAAAGTTACGCTAAAACATACACTATCACAACCCTGAATACACAGTACTCTAAGTGTATAACACTATAAAATATGCAGACCTTAAAACATAATCTTGAAATCTTGAAGTCTTAATCTTAACAAGTCTTTCAAAAAAGCATACATATGAGTTTAATAAGATTTCATCGTTAGCTTCGCCACCATAAATCGATTCAGTAGGATTTAACCTGATCCCATTAAATTGCAGAAAGTCTATGGCATAGAGTTCAAATTTAGTTAGCACAGCTATACATTTTGGTTCACTACTATCATTCATAGTTCGTTCAACTCTCATTCAATAAACAATAATTATTTACATGTTCCTGAATACTCTGGAAATGTCTATGGAAGATAGTTCAATTTTAGGTTTCTCAAACGGAGGATATTCACAATTAATTTATACAAGTTGTAGGTTATAAGAATTAATTTCTTGTTGCACATTGCAAACTTGGATAACGCCTTCTTCGGAGAATAGCTTAATATGGAATGGACGCACAAGAGCCACATAATAGAATATCTGGGGAGAGCACAATCACTGTAAGGGGTCTTACCACTTGCAGCCAATAACACATGGTCGTAAAACACTCTCACCAAAATCAGACATATTTTGAATAATCATCTCAGATGCCACTGGATATCTGCTCACAGAAGGTCAAGAACTGCTGGAAGGAGTGGCTCCGGCCACCCATTCAGGTGACAAAACAAACTGGGGCTGCAGTCCCCATGAACCAGACCAAACGGAAACGACGTGCAGCGCTACACGACGGAACCAGGAGCGTCGGAACAGAAGACCAGGCATGCATGGTACATGCTCTCACAGGAACAACATAGCGTAGAAATCCACTAGGCTCAAGGCATCACATCCATCAGAGACATCAGACAGCATAGTACAAGTCAATTGAAGGAAATGGACAGAGCTCATGTCCAACCTTCCATAATATCAATGCAGCGAAGTCGACTTCAAAATATACTTTGTTCATTCATATATGGTAATTTCCGTCTCTTGTCGTCTGTGACATCTTCATATTTGTGAATAATATGTCTTATCGGGCAACAACCCGATTAACTAGTCTTGTACTTGAGTGAATTCTTATCAAGCTTATTACTGTCAAGATTATTATTATTAAGCTTGAAATAGAACCGAACATTTTAATGTTTGCCTATCAACAACTTGTCAAGTGGAATGCCATGCGCACCCCACTCCACCGGGATCCACCGAGAGGCGAGCAGAGGGACGTGAACAATTAGCTTCATACCCAAAAAAAAATCATTCATGCATAATTGGAATCACCACCACAATAATAAATAACTTTTTCAACAAATACCCTATTAAAATACCAAGCCATAAATCCATATAATAAATTAAGGTGCATGCACTACGCACCAAATTACAACACATAAATTGTATATACATAATTCACAATAGCACCAGTAGATAATACGAATGAAACTCAAAATATTTATTTTCCAAACATCATAATTTAATTAATTCAATTTCCTGCATAGAGAAGGACTCAAGGTAAGTTGCATGCCCAATGGAAAACGTTACTAACCAAGTTTTGAGAAAGAGGGAACAATATCTAGAACACAGAGTCTTACTAATAATAATACCTAACATCAGATTAACACTTTATAAATAGAAATCGAAAGAAAAGCCCCGAGGGTATACCTAGCGAAAGACCATTCTGAACGTACATGTGTACAAAATAAAAAAACAGTACTGAATAACAGAGAACGGGGAATGATAAGTGGACGTATAAAATACGGCCACCCTCCCCTACGGATGAAAAGAAGCTATAACCAGAGGAGAAGGACCGAAGAACACCGCTATCACTGAGACAAGGTTTGAGAGCTGGGGCGTAAACTTCAAGGGAGGAAGAGGAAGAACACAAGAACATGACAACAGAGAGTTATACAATATGCAAAGGAAGTTACAAGACTATATACATATTTATTAGATATCACAGACAGAAACAGATATATACACGACAGATTCGAGAAAATACATAATACTCAGATCAGATGAATTTAAGAGACTCCAAAGTAACTCGCATTAACAGAATAGTACAGAATACCGATAGCAACCAACTAACCTAAAACTCACTATACCTTTTAGGTGCAGATTAATATTCTCAGAAAATAGATGTTAAGCTCCAAATACAAATAACTCTTTTAAAGAGTCACTACCGTAAAATTGTTATAATCAGAGAAGTTCTAAATCTCCACCACATGAACATTATGAGAGAAACCTACTAAGTCCGACAGCATATCGCATGCAATATTCTCAATTAATTATATGCCAAAATTGAAATACCAGTAGAGTATAAAAGGGGAAAAATCAGAAAAATATTCTCATAAATCTGGCTTGATAAGGTCAGCTAGAACGAACAACCAATGGTTTAATATGGCATACTTTCAAGCAGATGGCATTACTACAAGATAACTTTCATAAAGGGCACATATCCAAATATGCACAGGATAAAATCTATTCCCAAAAACATTAAATTTTAACTTCAATTTGGAAAGGCAACCTAACTGACAAATAATTTGAAATATGATTCAGAAGAAGAGTAAGTTATATTCACCAGAAGGGAAAATATCTAAGAATGGGCAATATAAAAATTTATCATACTCTGCCATAACCTAGCACTTCAATAAGGGAACTATATTTAATTTTCAAAATACAAATAATTTAATGACGGGCAAAATATGAAAACACTTCCAAAATGCAATGACTCTGTACAGATACAATAAGAAGCCTGCTTAATTTCAGAATAAATCTTACTTTCCTTATAGGAGCAAACTCAACTGCAGCCATACGAATGATTTTTACACTTGACCAGCATTAAATATAACTTCCACAATACAAATTATATTAGCATGGGCAGAATATGAAAAGATTAGTATAAAAAACTATATGAATAAACCTTGCACTGAATAGGCCAAATTTAACTTCCCAAAATGCAAATATCTTTGTACAGATACAATAAGAAGCCTGCTTAATTTCAGAATAAATCTTACTTTCCTTATAGGAGCAAACTCAACTACAGCCATACGAATGGCCTTTACACTTGGCCAGCATCAAATTTAACTTCCACAATACAAATTATATTAGCATGGGCAGAATATGAAAAGATTAGTATAAAAAAACTATATGAATGAACCTTGCACTGAATAGGCCAAATTTAACTTCCCAAAATGCAAATATCTTTGTACAGATACAATAAGAAGCCTGCTTAATTTCAGAACAAATCTTACTTTCCTTATAGGAGCAAACTCAACTGCAGCCATACGAATGACCTTTACACTTGGCCAGCATCAAATTTAACTTCCACAATACAAATTATATTAGCATGGGCAGAATATGAAAGGATAGTATCAAAAAACTATATGAATGAACCTTGCACTGAATAGGCCAAATTTAACTTCCCAAAATGCAAATATCTCTGTACAGATACAATAAGAAGCCTGCTTAATTTCAGAATAAATCTTACTTTCCTTATAGGAGCAAACTCAACTGCAGCCATACGAATGACCTTTACACTTGGCCAGCATTAAATTTAACTTACACAATACAAATTATATTAGCATGGGCAGAATATGAAAAGATTAGTATAAGAAACTATATGAAAAACCTTGCACTGAATAGGCCAAATTTAACTTCCCAAAATGCAAATATCTTTGTTCAGATACAATAAGAAGCCTGCTTAATTTCAGAATAAATCTTACTTTCCTTATAGGAGCAAACTCAACTGCAGCCATACGAATGATTTTTACACTTGGCCAGCATCAAATTTCCAAAACTTCAAGAACAATAGGCCAGATACTGTAACAGGAAGAATTCTCTGAATATAGGTTTATATGCAAAATCTTTATACATGGCAGCTTATTTGAACTCTGATACCTTAACTTCAAACGGAAATCACGTGACTCGTGTTCTAGACAAGGTGTAACTCTCAAACTCAAATCCCAGCAGAAACAAGAGATTAGGAAAATAGAGAAAAACATGAACAAATAACCAAATCCATAGCATACAATCTCTTCAATAAATAGCATTAACTATGAATTTCATTCGTATCAATAGAAGACTTGTTGCATTCTAAGCACTGCCAAGTCTGATAATTTTAATTTATTCATGTGACAACATGGCCGCCTAACTTTCGTATTAAACCCACATATTTACTTGATAATCAGAATGCATATTTCCTAAGTTATGCCCAATAATTGCTTCCACGGTAATTTCAATAAATGGGCCTAGGACGAAGTTTGGACAACTCCTCTCGTTTAACATACAAGGAATGTAATTCCCTCATGACATTTACAGGCGATACAAAAATGGAGATCATAATACTAGCAAGAAACTTAAGGCTTGGTAACAGAATGTAACTTAATAGGTGGCGATTCCAACCCGCATAAAGATTGTAGAAACTTACATTTTGAATTAAAGTTCACGTCCGAATGCACATACCTCACCGATGAACCCAGCAAGCAAGGGCACAAGTCGTCTACAACAGCACCACACTACTAGGCAATCACGGTTCTTTCTGACTAACTTCAATGGCCGACTCGCACAAGACAACGGGCGGAACTGCGCGCATGCGTAGAAAACAACTACAAGGGGGAGAGAAAGAGAGAACTAGGCGCGCTCTAAACAGGACAAAATGTGACATAATGTCACACATTGTAGAAAATTGTTCCTTTATGTTCACACACACAAAACCCCCAACAAACACAAAAAGATAAGTTAATCACACTCACATACCAAAGCAATAAAATGTACAAAGTTCAAAAAACTGAAATACAAAATTGCATACAGAACAAATAACACTCTGAAAAAACACTTCACAAACAAACACACACACACAGACAAATTTTATTGAACAGGTATATACAAACTCAAATGCCAAGACTGACCCAGTTTCTACATAGGCCAAGCAGGCAGATCATTTCGAACCAGATACAAAGAGCACATCAAAGCTATCCACCAAGCACAAAACAAATAAAATTTCGCAGAACACATCACCACAACAGACTACAATTATGAAAACATAAACACAAACATGGAAATACTACACATCACACACAAAAGCAAGATTTTGTACACATTGGAACAAAATCACACCCAACATTAGTTTTAAATAACCAACTCAATTTCAGATCACACATGCTACTTGACACAATAATACACACAGACAGTCAAACCAATCCCCCATCACTACCCCCACCTCCACTATACCCCCACCATAACAGACACCCTCACAAACACCTGCTCCAGAGACCTCAGTTGGCACTCTGCTGATGATGCAGGAACACCACCTGCGAAACGGCCGTCCAAAAGTTTACCAAGGTAAATAAAGTGCGTTAAGGAAAGTGTTTTTATTCAACTATTTAATACACAACGCTAAAGTCGGACACAAGAATGAATATAATTTTGTTCTAACACCAAATTAATTATGAATATGAATTACTGTTTTTTACATTTAAAGAGTGAATGTAGGTGTTGCTTTAGCAAGATTCTTCTTACAGTTGACAGTTGTTTTGTATGTACCACGGCACATGTACACATTGTCAGTTCACTGAAAAATGACAATGTTCACATGCATCATGGTTCATGAAGTACCTAGGTACATGAATTGACTTTGGGAACAAACCTATTGTAATATACACATTTTCCCTGCAAATCTTATTGAAAATTTTACAAAAACATCTAATTAACTTTGCATTATTATTTTTTTCCTTACAGCCGCTGAGGCTAAATAATGTAGATGAGAATGTCGCCAGGGAAATCGATGATGTATTGCTCAAAGATTCTGAAAAAGAGGAATTTCTTAGAAGGGTAAGTATAGTAAACACTCAGTATTTTATTTGTTAAATTGTCCTAACAGAAATATTAATGTACAGTAGAAATCCCATTAACGTTTTTCTGAGGGTACAGAATTTTTTACCTTTAATGGGGTTTATACTAAATAGGGGTTTTGCTAATTTTAAGAAATCAAAGAAGAACTAAGTTTAAAAAAATAATTTAATGGCGTTCAAGGCAGAAACAAAATACTTCCCGTGCTCATGCTCCCCTTCCACTCACTGCTGCACGTTACTATGACCATGGTTGCTTCCCTTCCTTTCCCTAGCCACCCGTCGCCCAGCAATCTTTTGTCTAGCAAGCTGTTGAAGGCTAGTCAGCTGCTGCTCAATGCTGGTAATGCAGCTCACTGTTGTGCTGCGTGTTATACTGTGCTATTAATGTAATTGTATTGAATGCAATTTAAATACAATCGCCAGAGCCTCTTTAGCATTATTCAGGACCCGCCACGTGACGGTATTGGTTGATTTGGGAAGGAGAGGTTACATTAGTCACGTCACTTCCCCATAGGTCCCTGTTGGCTCTTAAAAGAGCCATTCTAGGGTGGCCAAGCTCCAACTTGCAATAAAGAAATGCGAAGAAATCTTAGTTTAATCACAATTCTTAGATTCATACACAGACACTACATCCCACAGGAAATCTTGGATTGTATGTTCTTTCCCTTTAGCTTAAAAACAGTATCTAGATACTGCTGTTGGACATTCAGGATGTCCCTCTGTACTTCATTTATGTGCTGAACACTAGCTGCTTCCACCTCAAAAGACAGAGTACCATATACAAGAAATATCTGTAATTGGACAGATGATTGGTAGCCGTGGAACCATCACCAAGATGTTCATGGACTTCTGCAGATCGTTCTGCTTAAACAAACATCTGTATTATGAAATAAGTCTGCTCGTATTGAGGGACTCTGTACAGATCATACGTAACATTTATATGGTCAGTTTTCTTACATAATGTAGGTTATACTGAAACTACATACAAGTACTTTATTTCATTTTCTAGTAGCGTGTGTTTCTAGGATTAATGTTTTCATATGTTTCACAGTTTGCATACTGTTTAATTTTGTTTCAGTTCGTTGATTTTGTTGTACTACATATCTTTCTACTGTGGTTTGTTTTTCCCTGTTTGTTTAATTGAAATGGTATTTTTTGTGTTTGCAATCTGTAGTGACAGAAAGAAATTAAAATAAATATGAAAATATGCAAAATAATTGCAGATGTTTGCAATTTATGTACAATTATACTCATTGGGAGCAATTTTATAGTTCCTAAAATAACCTAAAATGGGGGTCTTGCCTATTTCTTTTTGTGCCTAAACATGCCTAAACAATAAAATTTAAGGCATTTTTAAAAGATTTTCAAGAACTTTGAAGGTTTACTTAATTTGTTCCTGGCTAGTGGATTATAATGATCTCATTTACAATGGAAAAATAACTTTTTGTCATTTATATAACAAACAGGTAAGAATTAGACATGTTCTTTCTTAGGTTATTCAAGTTGGTAATTAATTTATTAGTTTTGAGTGGTGTTTTCAGATTATGTTAGGCTAACACCCTGCCACAAATTAACTTAAGTCTACTTTTAAGAAATGTGAGTTATTAAAATTATTATCATTATTACCAAATAACAATTAAATAACGTGATACAGATAGTCATAGAAATAAAAATGTAAAAATACTTATTTTATGCATGACTAATTGTTTTGTAGCCCATTTTAGATACCACAAATACTTTTTCTTGCCTAAAATTAAAATAAATGGTGCAAACATATGTTGTGCAAACTTTCTGGCATATATTTGTTAAAGGCTAGCACAGAAAAAAGTAGGCCTAAATTATAGAGACAATTAAATTTTACTTATTACATTTTCATAAAACTAACAAGTATCTAGAACGGAAAGCATCAGTGTCGATCTTTATGTTCAATGCTTTTACTATGAAATAATAATAATAATAATAATAATAATAATAATAATAATAATAATAATAATAATAATAGTAATAATAACAACTACAATAACAACAACAACAGCAACTTGGGGTTTACATGGTCTCCTCAATCTCAAAGGCAAAAATGCAGGATACATTGAGATATAGCCGAACAATGGAAGCAAATGCTGCACGAATGAGTTTATTACAAGAGCCTACTGGTCAATTTGGGTGGCCACGAAATTTAATTTGAACCCAGCACCTCTACCCTATTACCCTATACCACCTCGTTCTAATTGATTTTGGTGTGTTCATTAGAGAGTGGTAAACTGAATATTCTTGTTAGTATTCTTGTTACTGTAGGCAACAGAAGAATATCATTCATATTTTAATCACAATGTATGTTCTGAAATTCACATTTAAGTCATGTTATTTCGTTTTTATCTTGATACCTATTAATTTTATAAAGAAATGTATGTAACAAAAAAATGTTCTTTTTAATTTTCTCTACAACTTTACTGTGCTAAGTTTCCATGTATCGCCCAATGTAATGGAGATAGCCTAGAAAAATTGAAAATGGAAAGGAGTAAAGTACACTCTTAAGTCATTTTTGCAGAAAAACAGAAATGGATACAGCCATTTTGTTAGTCATAGGTAAGAGTTTCCAATATTAAATTTTTATTAAAATTGCTAGAACAAATTTTTAAAAAATCAAAATTTTTCAAAGAAATTTCATAAAGTCCCCTTAATATTTCAGTTATAAAACTCAAATTCTGGGTGGTTTGATAAAATTCTGAAAAAGTCCTTAATTAAAAAAATGAAGTAAATACAATGAACCATTTACCCACTGTGCTAGTCCACAGACAGACAGACGTCATTCCAGAAACACCTTTTTCGGTTTCTAGGCATTGTGAAACATGTATTTCCGGTGTTATCTCGATTTTGATTTTTTGTTACGATCACAATACTTTCTCTATACTACATATATGCGAGAAAGTGAAAATAGTGCCTAATTACCTAATTGTAGCCTATTTTAGGTACGTAAAATGCCAATTTTTCTTGCCTATAATTCCTAAATCTAGTTATGAAATTTTATTTTGTGAAAGGAAATATTCCAAATGAAGTACATTTTTTCTTTACAGATATTCTTCAAGGCTCGTTTAAAAGCTAAAGAGGAATTAAATGAGCAGTTAGCAGATTTCCAACAGAAGAGAACTGCTGGCCTTGGAACTATATTTGGACCTCCAGAAGCTCAGTTGGATGAAAGCATTCATGACAAGAGCAAAGAAATGAAGATTGTAGAATCCATTCTCATGCCCAAAATGGAATCTTACTTGTAAGTACTAAAGAAATGCCAAACAGCACTGCTCGCTACCACGGCTCCATGCTATAAAGCTACAAGAGATTGCTGTTGTAAAATTCGCTTCACAAATAATAGTATGAAAGTACGGTGTACTATAAAACATTGCCTTTTTAACTGGTATCTAGTAAAAAAAAAACACGTGCTTTACAAGCAACGTCATTACCGACATGGATGAGAAGGAGAAGCCGATCTGCATTCTGCATGTATTTTTAGACAAATTAGGTCTCAATAATAATTTACAATAAATATTACAAAAACTCATCTCATAGGCCTACAAAGATGATTTAAAGTCTTGAGGTGAGATATAGGAGAAGCCTTAATAGTTCATATTACCATTATTCAATATTCAAGTGGCTTTCTCACTGTCGCCCATAGCTCTATGGTTAGCATACTGGGTTGTGGGACAAGGGGTTGTGGGTTCGATCCCTGGTTGTGACTTCTTTTCCCTTTCATAATATTTTTAAGGCCTAAGTAGTGTCCTGTAATGGAATTTTAAGAATTCACTGTCACTGACTTATATTGTTTGGTGAAGAATTTTCTAAGATAGTGGCAGAGAATTCTTAAAGTTTTATACGTTACACTGCAGTCTTTAAGTCATTATGGAAGACATATACAGTGATGGGAAGTAATTGAGTAACAATAATCAGATTACAATAACTATTCCTTTTTTGGTCCCATTTACTTGTACTCATTACTTTTTATAATGTAATTTTTACTCGTAATTTACTTCTGGAAATAAAATTGTAATTGTTACATTGTAGTAATCAAAATGTATCAAATTGAGAATTTGGTAACGTTGCTTTCTTCTACTCGGTGGCGGCCACTGTAGGGACAGTAAACTTTGCGTTTTATTTATATATTTTTTCAAGTGAACATAAAGTGCTTTACAGTTGTTACAGCCTTACAATTACTGAAGTGATGGTGAAGCGAAGTCAGATCTCGCTTTACAGGTTTTGCTGATTGGACTATCATGGTCGTTCTTTTTTACACTTTAGTTTCTGCAGCAAAACTGAAGCACTTGATGCAGTGACGTGACAGCCAACATTTATTGATTAATGAAAAATCCACATTTCTGCAGCAAAATGTCATGTGGTGATGCAACATCAGCTGAGATGAGCAGAAGTCAAATGTGTTTTGTTTTTTAATGGCAATCACAGCCAGAGCAATTTGTACAGGGAAATTTAATTAGATTTCTGTATGGTTTTCATTCATTTCAAGACATGTTCAAAACATTAAAATTACTGTTCTCATCCTATAAAATTTATTTATAGCCTTTCTTTGAAAAGAAGGTTATGATTTCCACTGTATAAAATTAAGCTCCAACTAACCTCAACATCAAAGTTAATTACCGAGCAATAGAGGCTCAGCTGGAAAACTGCTCCTGGCACTTATAATTATAATTTATGTATGCTGTATGAGAACCAGCGATTTGCAACAAAGTTGAAATTCACATAATCAATTCTGGTATTTCACTGTTTCTAATTCTAATCTTATTTTATAATCTACTGTGAACAAACTCCATAACACGACACAATACTGTAAAATCGCGCCACATGTCACAGGACTCTCACTATTGTAAATGCCACAATATTCATTTTGCTGCATGAACTGTAATGGTCTTCTTGTCTAACCCTAGTTCGCTGAGTGAAGCTGAAACACTTTACAGGTTTGGTTTAAAAAGGAACGCACAGAAAGCATTATAAAATTCATAAAAAACAAGAAAGTATTTGTAGTCAGTGGATAAAAAACTCAAACTCACATTAACTATCGTGACGTTTCCGCCTGAACCTCCAGGCCTTCATCAGACGACTGAATGCTAGAAGAGGGTTGTGGTATATCCAGCATCCCCTCCTGCTCGTAGATGTCGTTGCATGTCAACACATGGTAAAGGATAAACACCATATCGGTGAAACCAAGATTCTAAAAACTATAAGGGACCCTCTAAGAAGAAAAATTAATGAAGCTTGTAACATTATTAATAATAAGGAAATATGCCTCAACAACCACGAAGGCGATTTAGGTGATGAGTGGCTGGGCGTCATAAAAAGGCTACCTAAGGGGAAATCTACGGTAAAGTTTCCAACACCCATAGTTTTGGATGAAGAGAATGCATATGATATACCGAGTGAATGGATTAACCACATTATAGGAACACCGATTTTCTCACAACAACAACAACAACAACATAGTCAACTGCAACGACATCTACGAGCAGGAGGGGATGCAGGATATACCACAACCCTCTTCTAGTATTCAGTCGTCTGATGAAGGCCTGGAGGTTCAGGCGGAAACGTCACGAATAGTTAATGTGAGTTTGAGTTTTTTATCCACTGACTACAAATTACTTTCTTGTTTTTTATGAATTTTATAATACTTCAGTGGAAAATATGGACCAACGAATTTTGATATGTGTAGAAAGCATCATGCAATAACATAAGATATTTTAAAATGGCATTGGAATAATTATGTATATCTTCATTATTTGATGTTGACAGATGTTACATAAAATTGTAAATCATGGAAAAATTAAATAAATAAATACATATCTATTAACTGTCTATCTAACTGTTTTCAGTGACATGTTTTCAATAGTATATTTTATACTTGCTTATCGTTTTCTCTTGCT